>WNWK01004032.1:44025-149919 GCA_009830355.1 Cherax destructor
CAGGTCATTGCAAATTTAAAAAAACTGTACACCAAAGCAATTTTTAAAAAAGGTGTTTTGATGTGACCAATGACACTAAATTGACCCTAAAAGATTTTCTGGAAGGATCACTTCGATATCTTCCATTGATGGCCTTATAGAAAAAAGCTTGGCGGGGAGTGACCCCGGGGCGATGAACCTGTTTGGGAGAAATTTGTGGCCAGTTTGGGCCCCAAAGGGGGTTTTTTAAAGGGGTTTTGGGGGGCCCTGGGGAAACCTGTGGAAGTTGGGGAAAGTTTGGGCATTGGGGAATTGCATGGGGTTGGAGGGAGTGGCGAAGATGTGGAAAGGGTGGGAACCACAATGAAGACCCTAACCACTGAAGGCTGCAACCCCCTTGAGCTGCAACAACAAAAAAAACAGAACTGAGGAAATTGCTTAGTGGAGGAAGAAAATAAAAGGTGCCTTCTTCAGAGATTAAGGAGATTTGTGCAATGTGGGTAGGGTGCAATCTTTGTGGGGGAACACCCCCTGACAAAGATTTTTGAAATCCGTGCTGGCTACTTTACAATGACAATTCCATGTCCCTTTTGGGGGGAACCCCCAAGGGCCCCCCAAGGCCGGGAAGCTCTCGGGAGGGTTTTGGTGCCACAGGTGTGCAGTGACTTCAAGCTGGTCCTAGTGGGATTAAAAGACAAAAAAAAGTGACCCCAGATGAGGACTTGGTACCAGGGGTCCTTAGGGGGGGGGTTTCCCCCTTCCCCAAAAAATTAGGGGCTCTACCCTCCCCCCCTATCTCTTTTCCCCATCCAGCAACATCAGTCTTCAGTAAGGGTAATTTGCCACATTCATTTTTATTCATTTGTGATGAAAAAACCCATTTTTAAAGGGCCCCCCCAAAATTTTTTTTTTCCCAAACCCGGGTTTCTAAGGATTAATTGAATTTCCATTACTTATGGGGAAAATGGTTTCAGTTTTCGGGGTTTCAGCTTTAGTGCCTCCCTCAGGAACGGTTAAAAAGAAAACGGGGGGGTGACATATGATCACAAAAGCAAATACAGCCTCCCCCCCATTTGCGGACGGCCTTTTCCGGCGACTAGACTTACGACCAGCTCTCTGACCAGTATGCATCCCAAATTTGAGCTGATTTCCTCTATTTTTTATTACAATATACAGTACACTACTGTATAAACATTTAAAAAAAATAACAGAAAGTTAAAAAATGGTCAAAAAAATGACATTAAAACAATATCAAAGATGGTTGACACAAACCCACTAATTTAATATCCCTCACTTAGCCACAAATTCGTTTACTGACGTCGTCTTAGGAACTCAACCATCATTATGTGAGGAAAGGGTGTAACATTTACACAAGCATAAAAACGGGGGAAAAGGGTATGTATATGCATGTATATCAAGCCTTTTGGGTTCAATAGACAAATGAAAAAAATCTGTTGAATCTGGGGTTTTTCCTTTTGTATTAGGGGAAAAACCAGTAAATTTCCCGGAAAACAACAGAGCAAAATTTTTACTGTCTGGGATGGGCCAGAACATTCCCATCCCAGACATGTCCATTTTCACTTTTTCCCAAAGAACCTACTTGATAACCCATGGTGGCCTGTGGCCTGGTAGGCAAAGCTCTCGCTTCACACGCTGAAGGTCCAGGTTCGATTCCTGGCAAGGGTGGAAACATTGGACATGTTTCCTTACACCCGTTCTCCATGTTTACTCATCAGTAAAATGGGTACCTGGGTGTTAGTCGACTAGCGTGGGTGGCATCCTGGGACAAAATTGACCTAATTTGCGGGAAATGCTCTGCATAACAAGTGACTTTCTATATACTAGAAGTATGTTATTGATGTCAGCTAGGACTGTATACCTTGTCCATGTACTTGTAGAAATAAAGATATAATTATTATAAGTCTAGTTCTTAGTCTTTAAGTACGATAGGATTAGCCTGCCAGAAATGCACCACATGCTAGTGGCTTTCTTTTGTGCTTAACAATATTTTATTACATGTTAACTACATTACCTGTACACTGCAGAAAAGAAATAAATTATTTGTATTTTGTATTTGTATTGTCTGCACTCATTCTCTCAAACACTCATCAACTGCTTTTCAATTTTCCAATGGATATGCAGTGTTTAGTGTGTCTGTTAATATATTAAATGCAGTGTTATTAACAGTGACCTCTAAAAGCAAGCAGTGGTGCCAAGAGAAAGCATGCGAATCTGGGTATTAAGCAGAAACTTGAACTAATAAGGAAGGTTGAGTTTGAAGACTCATGTGTATAAGGAATATTGTGATAAGGAACAGTGTCTAATATCCATAGAGGCAAGGACAAACTTATAGACTCTTAAGTTGAGTATAGACTCATGTATACTCCATTATATAGGCCCTGGTAAGTGCCGAACCCGTAATGGTCATCTACTGTACTATACAGAGCCCAATAAACGAGAAGTAATCAAGTTTGATACAAAGAATGGGAGGAGTAACTTAATTTCTTTGGATCAAGAGCTCTTTCATCAAGGCATTCTTTATCCCCTTGGAAGGGCATACACAACAAAGATTGCATCTTATTTCACATGGAAGCTCTGGGAATAATCAGGAGTTTTATTAAAAGCCTATGTCAAACTGAGCTCTGGTAGTTTCTGCTGCAGATGCTTTTGACTCAGTAATCACTAAAAAGGTCTCTTAAGGATACTATTGAAGGAAGCATTTAAACAATAATAGCTAAATACATATACTGAAATAAAAGTAGGATAATAAATTTCATAAATGAAAAATCTTGCAACATGTTTATCATTGCCACTGCAACTTATTCAATAACAATGAGTGGACCTTGCTGCCGCACCTTCTACTTTTATAAATACCAATTTCTGCATGGTTTAAGCAGTGAAAAATATTATATACAGTGCTCATCGTTAAAGACAGATAATCATGCTGGCCTGGCGACTTAAAGCAGGATGTCTCAGGACTCCCTAAGTGCTTTTAGGCTTGTGTGATGGATGGTTTGTGTCCCCGGTCCCCCTTCACCATGTGGTTTTGAGTACTGAGTGTATCGGACATTTTTGGCTACTGAAGAATAGTACGTATGAGTAGGAGTAAGTCATCAGAAAGGCCATCAAACAAAGGAAATGTCAGAAGCTTATAATTACTGTTATCATTTGCCTGAATCCATGCAGTGTGGTGCAAGGCTTTCATGTAAGACAGTGCTCCTTACCACACCATGAAATCTGTCATTTAATGGCATTGTGCCTGTGAGGTACCCTTATCTGATGACTGGCCACAAAATTCCCCAGACTTAAACCCAACTGAAAACCTCTGGGCTGTGATTGAGAGAGAGATCTACTAGGGGAAGGATATCAGCCCACTCTCCAAGCTTTAGAATGCCATCCATTAGTTTGAGTGAATTTATCCCATGAAACCCTGAAGAATGTGTGTTAATCACTTCCTAAATCGTTGAAGAATGTCCTAAAGTGCAAAGGACGACCTATTTTGTGGTCATGATTTTATGGGGACTGGCTTATGTTAACGACAAGCACTGTACAAGTATAAAAATACAGTGGTACCCCGAGTTTTCATACTTTATTCGTTCCAGAAAGCTGTTCGAGTGCCATTACCGAACGAATTTGTTCCCATAAGGAATAATGTAAATTAGATTAGTCCGTTTCAGACCCCAAAAATACACTTACAAAAGCACTTACAATAATACACTTACATAATTGTTCGAGTTGGGAGCAGTATGAATCTTGGGGTACCACTGAATATAATTTCCCAAAAAAAAAGTTTTTACCTGTTCAAAAATGCCAAGTAAGAACTTTAAATGCAGCAGATATTAAAACATGAGAAACTACACAACATGCATGTGCATGCAGCAATGAGACACCACTTACAAAACAGTTTTGAAACCCTACTGTTCTAGCCATAGGAAACACTCCACAAAATGTATAGGAGAGAAATATCCCATTAATTAATGCAGATGAGTTTAATGACTGCTCAAGATCTAAGACACAATCTGAGTACTATAAAAAATTATGACTTGCATAAAGAAATAAAAGTGGACAGTCTTCATATGACAATCTGAACGTATGATAACTATAATTTCTCCCCATAACATTTTCAGAGATTCCTCCCTTACATATAATGCTTATTACATCTACCTTAAAGTAACTGCAGACAGCAGCACAAACACATGGACTGACAGTAGATGGTAGTGACCAGACAATAGGCATACTAGCAAACGACTCATTTAAAAGTAGAGGATGTGGAAATTAAAGGTATATTTTGGATTCTTTACCTGAATAATGGCACGAGCAATACTTGCCCCATCCATGTCTGCGTGCTTGTAAATGAACAAGGTTTGCGATATACACTCAACTGCAGGTACTGTAGCAACTTTAGCTTATGTGCTAATTTTTACAACTGTAAAATTAAAAGCTACCTTCAAATCTCGTATGACACGAATACATGTTAAATATTTCTTTGGTAGACTTATTTAAATGTTATGTATGATCACTTGACAGTCTGCTCACTATAGGTCTGATAAAGATACTATAGTTAATGAGAAAGTGCACTTCATTGTTAGTAAACATCTAACAGTGATACAAAAGAACACCTAAGGGGTAATCTTCCCTGTTGTTATGGGAATACACTGAGTGGTAGTATTAAAAGAGCTTGGAGAGGGTTCACACCAAGAAAATGTTAGCAAATCAGGCTCCACAGAGGAGAATGCACTTGTATAACCTCAAAATTTGTATCCTTGTAAGAAAAAAACATTGCAACTCAGAATAATGGCATATCAATACTATTAGGGATGTTTCATTGACTGAGGGGGAGGAGTCGGAGGCAGGGATGGGAACTAACCTGATTGACAGCCTTGGGGTCAGGAATGGCATCGGTGTGCTTGATGACAGAAACTGATTCTCCAGTCAGGATAGACTGGTCAATACGTAGGGTCGTGGAATAGATCTTGCTAAGACGAATGTCGGCGGGAATCTTGTCTCCAACTGTAATGTTAGGATATGCATGTAATTCATGATATATCAACATATTCAAAGAATTCAAATACATACGTTGATGGTGTGCGAGAGAAATAATCCATCACAAAAATTGCAATAACAAAAGAAAAACAGTACTATCATGATAGAAGTCACACTAAATTTTAACATGTCAAAGGGAGAGTGACTGACATGAGTAGCGATGTACATGGTATATTATGTGACTGACATGAGTAGTGATATATATGGTATGTTATGCGACTGACATGAGTAGTGATGTACATGATAAATTATGTGGCTGACATGAGTAGTGATGTACATGGTATATTATTTGACATGAGTAGTGGATGTGTGATAAAGAATAGCAGTGGTATGAGGTAAACAGTATATAAAGTGCATTATGGGTGGTATATAATAAAATAAATCATGATACTGTTAGGATTATTAACCGGGGTAGGAAGGGGAGGGGGGTGTTAGTAATCCAGGATAACCCAATACGTACAGTCAGTACGTCATCAAGGATTGTGTCTGATTTCCACTAGGGTACGTTCATGCTTCTCCTTCCCTTCCCCCAGGATGCCACCCACACCAGTTCACTAACACCCAGGAGCTATGACTCGACCCCTGCAACCACAAATAGGTGAGTACCCAGGTACGTACTTAATGCTAGGTGAACACGGGCAGCAGGTGTAAGGAAACATGCCCAATGTTTTATCCATGCCGGGGATCAGTCCCTGGTCCCTCAGTGTGTGTAATGTGACATACAGTGGGGGTAGTATATGATGTACAGTGTGGGTGGTGTGTGATGTACAATGTGGGTGGTATGCAATGTATATAGTGTGGGACAAGAACGAGTAGGCAACAAAAGGACCCTAATGAAAATAAGTAACTTTGTGGGTTATCCTAGGTAATTTACACTATGTATCATAACTGTACTTGTGTGTACCTGTGCTTAAATAAACTTACTTACAAAATACCCGACATCTTTTAGCAGAACTGAATATATCAGCACTGTGCTGCTACCCTACTCTATAACAATTACACAGTGGGGAACCAAAGTTACACGGTGGGAAACAAGTTATATAGTGGGGAAACAAAAGCTACACAGTGGGATTAGGGATTAGGTTAGGTAAGGTTTGTCAGGAAACAGGACAAGTGTTTCCCGACGCGGGTCTTAGTCATATGACCCACAGCTGGAGCTTTTGGTCATCTGACCGAGGCCTTCCACTGGCTTACCGGTCCACCCGTTTAAAAATAAGGGTTTTAAGTATTAGAGGAGGAGGGAGAACAACGGCTATATATCTGGTGGGCGGGGTGGCAGCTGCTGAGGATACCATTTATTTCCAGGATATCAAGGGCGTACGTACCGGAGACCTCTACTACGTCTCCAGGGACGATCTCTCGGGCACGGACCTTCTGCACGCCGGCCTTATTGGCACGCACCACTTTACCCATCTCGGGTTCGTACTCCTTCAGCGCCTCGATGGCCGATTCGGCATTGCGTTCCTGAAAGTCAAAAAAACACAAACTCTTCAGTTATCTGCCTACTGATTTCACATTCGTTTTATGATGCTTACAGATAGACATATTATATAACAAATGATGTTAATATATTTTTTTAAACAGGCTCTCCCCCACCGAGGTAGGGTGACCCGAAAAAGAAGAAACACTTTCACCATCACTCAATCACTAACGGAAATAAGTCACTTTGGGTTATCCTAGGTAATTTACACTATGTATGATAATTGTGCTTATATGTACCTGTGGCTAAATAAACTTACATTATTTTGCCAAAGGTGTGCTGACATTACAGCACATATACTGCAGTTTTATTACTGCAGTGTAAGCTCGCCTCTGGCAAGACAGTGATGGAGTGAATGATGATGAAAGTGTTTCTTCTTTTCCTGGTCACCCTGCCTTGGTGGGAAACGGCCGATGTACTAATAAATAAATAATAATAATAATAATAATGAGAGAATACAAACTAGACTTCAAGCTATCCTGTCTCTGTGGTTTCATGTCAGCTGTGGTACCCCCATGCACAGGTGTGAGCGAGCAAGGTGTGCCCATACCCACCCCATGTTCCCTGCCCACAGGGAAATCACGCGAGGTCAAACAAAGGTCAGGCATGCGATGTCTGGTCCACTTTACACCACCTGCACCGCCTCTTTCCTCCCCCTTCCTACAAGAAAGTGACTTCATTCCAGCTGCGAGGTTCTTCATTTAAGGAACTGAACGACTCGTGTATAGTGTACGACTCCTGTACAGTGTACGACTCCTGTACAGTGTACGACTCCTGTACAGTGTACGACTCGTGTACAGTGTACGACTCTGACAGTGTACGACTCTGTACAGTGTACGACTCTGTACAGTGTACGACTCGTGTACAGTGTACGACTCCTGTACAGTGTACGACTCCTGTACAGTGTACGACTCCTGTACAGTGTACGACTCCTGTACAGTGTACGACTCCTGTACAGTGTACGACTCCTGTACAGTGTACGACTCCTGTACAGTGTACGACTCCGCAGTGTACGACTCGTACAGTGTACGACTCCTGTACAGTGTACGACTCCTGTACAGTGTACGACTCCTGTACAGTGTACGACTCCTGTACAGTGTACGACTCCTGTACAGTGTACGACTCCTGTACAGTGTACGACTCCTGTACAGTGTACGACTCCTGTACAGTGTACGACTCCTGTACAGTGTACGACTCCTGTACAGTGTACTGCGACTCCTGTACAGTGTACGACTCCTGTACAGTGTACGACTCCTGTACAGTGTACGACTCCTGTACAGTGTACGACTCCTGTACAGTGTACGACTCCTGTACAGTGTACGACTCCTGTACAGTGTACGACTCCTGTACAGTGTACGACTCCTGTACAGTGTACGACTCCTGTACAGTGTACGACTCCTGTACAGTGTACGACTCCTGTACAGTGTACGACTCCTGTACAGTGTACAGGGTCCTGAACGACTGATTCCTTATTGATATTTCGGAATGTTATTCTTAGGTTTGCACAGGTTGTACAGGCAATGTCTCTACACCGCAGCCTTTCTGTAACTGAGTGTAGGACAAAAGCTCCATGCTTAAAACCTGACCTAACATAACCTAATAAAACCTAACAATCTAACCTAAATTAGGGAACTTTGTTCTACTGTGCACGTTAACTGGGGACTTTTGTTCTACTATACACCTTAACTGGTTTTTTTATCCTACTGTGCACGTTAACTTGGGGCTTTTGTCCTACTGTGTCTTACAGTGCCCCGTGGCCTGGTGTCTAAAGTTCTCGCTTCACACGGTGAAGCGAGGTTCGATTCTCGGCGAGGGTGAAACATTGGGCGTGTTTCTTTACACCGGTTGTCTATGTTCACCATCAGTAAAATGGGTACCTGGGTGTTAGTCGACTGGTGTGGGTCGCATCCTGGGACAAAATTGACCTAATTTGCGGGAAATGCTCTGCATAACAATGGGCTTTCTATATAGTAGTATGTCATTGATGTCAGCTAGGACTGTATACCACGTACATGTACTTGTAGTAAATAAATATTATTATTATTATTATTACTGTGCATGTTAACTGGGGTCTTTTGTTCTACTCTACACGCTAAATGAAGACTTATCCTACTGTGCACGTTAAGTGGGGTCTTTTGTCCTAGGGAGTTTTCCTGGTTCCTTTATAGATAGCGGCAGCATGACGGCACCTGCTGCTGGTGCCACTGCTGACTCCCACGGTGATGGACCACTCTGAGCGTCACATAGTCAACACCAGCCAACACTTCCAAATTTAACTCGCTATTTCCGACAGATCACTCGGGTATATTGGCCCGCCATGCCTCCCCACTTGCAAAACCAAATCTATCAACGCCCTAAATGCATACGGAAACTCAATTCTTGCTTCACGCTTCACACAGATGCAATTATAGTAGATATTAACGTAAGCCGTTAGAAGAATTCTAAAGTGTGTGGACGCGGGAACGTATATACACACACTGAGAGGTGTCCTTCACTTATATACACAGAGTTTACAATCAATATTTTAGGAATTAAAGTAAACCTGACTCGTCGTGAACAAGTTATATGAATGTAGATAAATGGTTCTGAGAAGCGACAAGTTGATAAATTAGACACATATGCAACACTTGGGTATCTTTATTGAGGAAACGTTTCGCCACACAGTGGCTTCATCAGTCCTTTAGAAAGAATAAGGGTGAAGATCAGGAGTTTGAGATAATCAGTGCCTCAGCCTGGAGTCGACTCCAGGCTGAGGCACCTCAAACTACTCCTGATCTTCACGTTCTTCTTTCTAAAGGACTGATGAAGCCACTGTGTGGCGAAACGTTTTCTCAATAAAGATACCTAAGTGTTGCACATGTGTCTAATTTATCAAGTTAAATAAAGCCTCAATGAGTTTGGTGTATTCGCCAGGTTTTAAATCTGATTACCCAACCACCCAACATGGACCCAGTGTGGTGCCTCCAACTAGTCACGTGAAAGTGGGAACATATGGATACTAAATATCAAAATAAGTCAGAGGTACTACATAAACACTTATGTAATGGAGATGATGTGGGTGGGAACAATTTAGTGGAGGCAGACTACATACATGGCTTGAAAAGTCGAAGTGTGCGAGAATTGTTCGATTTAAGGAGCTGTCATGACTCACGAAATCGTAATGACACGATTGCAAACAAACCACGGTACGGGCGGGGCTTGAACTCGCGGCTAGTGAGTTGTAAAACTCCAGACTCACTAGCCGGGATTTCAATCCCTGCGCGTACCGTGGTTATTTTTTTAAGGAGTTGCCAGGTATGGGCCAGCAGACGAGATACCAAAGTGTTGTACATGTTTCTTACTCGCCTACTTGACTGTACACCATTATTATAATGTATACCATTATTATAATGTATACCATTATTATAATGGGACAGTTGTTCTGACGTAGTGTTCCTCCATTTTTATGTCGTTATGATAAAGGTCATGAAAGATTAGAGATCAAATACACGAGGACCTGCCAAGTGTTTGGGTAAGACTTGACAAGTACGGGCAGTAGGCCTGCTGCAGTGTTCCTCCATTCCTATGATCTATAACAGGTAGAGAGACGGGGCCCATGAGCTAGAACTCAACCCTACCGTAGGCACAGGTGGCGAGTAGAGACCTGACCAAAAGCAACAAGTGTTAAAGGCTTTCAGATAAAGGGGAAGGCTGAGGCAGCCTCCTGCCAACACCAGCACACCTACACCCCTTCACCCCCACCACGACCCCTTCCAAGGGGTTCCTTGATGTTACTGAAGGGCTCTTGATCCACAGAACTAGATCCACCCTCTATGGATCAAATCTGATTCCTCAGGTGCTGTACGACGCTTACATCTTAAATCAACTATGTTTTATATGCCTAGTATTAAGTAGTGTGTTAAGCATTAGGTTTAATCTGCCTGAAATCCACCGGCATGATACTCGCTTTCTTTGTGCTTAGCAAATCAAAATTGTAATTTCACATTGTAAACTATGCAAAGAAATAAAATCCTTAATCTTTAAAATTGTTCTCCACAACAACAATAATAATAATAATAACGCTGCTTTAGACAAGTCCCCCTAGTCTTTTCTAGCAACCAGAATGCCACCCCTCAGCTCTTACATAAAACTTTGGACCCTCCCTGCATCACACACACATCTTACCCTCAGCTACTGACAAATGTAGAGAAGTTCTTGATGCGTACAACGTTTCGCCCATGACTGGGCTTTTTCCCAAGTGTTGAGTGAAATGTTGTACAAATAAAGTACTTCATTATATCCGTGTCTTGCTTACCAACTGACGATATATTGTTACTGTGTTCACTAACACTGGGATAGTGTACCTCCTGGGATAGTGTACCTTCAGGGTTAGTGTACCTTCTGGGATAGTGTACCTTCTTGTTTAGTGTACCTTCTGGGAGAGTGTACCTTCAGGGTTAGTGTACCACCTGGGATAGTGTACCTCCTGGGAGTGTACCTTCAGGGATAGTGTACCCCTGGGTTAGTGTACCCCTGGGTTAGTGTACCTCCTGGGATAGTGTACCTCCTGGGAGAGTGTACCTTCAGGGTTAGTGTACCCCTGGGCTAGTGTACCCCTGGGTTAGTGTACCTCCTGGGATAGTGTACCTCCTGGGATAGTGTACCTCCTGGGCTAGTGTACCTCCTGGGCTAGTGTACCTCCTGGGATAGTGTACCTCCTGGGATAGTGTACCTCCTGGGATAGTGTACCTCCTGGGATAGTGTACCTCCTGGGATAGTGTACCTCCTGGGCTAGTGTACCTCCTGGGCTAGTGTACCTCCTGGGCTAGTGTACCTCCTGGGCTAGTGTACATCCTGGGATAGTGTACCTCCTTGGATAGTGTACCTCCTGGGATAGTGTACCTCCTGGGATAATGTACCTCCTGGGCTAGTGTACCTCCTGGGCTAGTGTACCCCTGGGCTAGTGTACCTCCTGGGTAGTGTACCTCCTGGGATAGTGTACCTCCTGGGATAGTGTACCCCTGGGTTAGTGTACCTCCTGGGTTAGTGTACCTCCTGGGATAGTGTACCTCCTGGGATAGTGTACCCGTGGGCTAGTGTACCTCCTGGGCTAGTGTACCTCCTGGGATAGTGTACCTCCTGGGCTAGTGTACCTCCTGGGATAGTGTACCTCCTGGGATAGTGTACCCGTGGGCTAGTGTACCTCCTGGGCTAGTGTACCTCCTGGGCTAGTGTACCTCCTGGGCTAGTGTACCCGTGGGCTAGTGTACCTCCTGGGCTAGTGTACCTCCTGGGATAGTGTACCTCCTGGGCTAGTGTACCTCCTGGGATAGTGTACCTCCTGGGCTAGTGTACCTCCTGGGCTAGTGTACCTCCTGGGATAGTGTACCTCCTGGGATAGTGTACCTTCTGGGATAGTGTACCCGTGGGCTAGTGTACCTCCTGGGCTAGTGTACCTCCTGGTATAGTGTACCCGTGGGCTAGTGTACCTCCTGGGCTAGTGTACCACCTGGGATAGTGTACCTCCTGGGCTAGTGTACCTCCTGGGATAGTGTACCTCCTGGGATAGTGTACCACCTGGGATAGTGTACCACCTGGGATAGTGTACCATCTGGGATAGTGTACCACCTGGGATAGTGTACCTCCTGGGCTAGTGTACCTCCTGGGCTAGTGTACCTCCTGGGATAGTGTACCTCCTGGGATAGTGTACCACCTGGGATAGTGTACCTCCTGGGATAGTGTACCACCTGGGATAGTGTACCACCTGGGATAGTGTACCTCCTGGGATAGTGTACCTCCTGGGATAGTGTACCTCCTGGGCTAGTGTACCTCCTGGGATAGTGTACCTCCTGGGATAGTGTACCACCTGGGATAGTGTACCTCCTGGGATAGTGTACCACCTGGGATAGTGTACCACCTGAGATAGTGTACCTCCTGGGATAGTGTACCTCCTGGGATAGTGTACCTCCTGGGATAGTGTACCACCTGGGATAGTGTACCTCCTGGGATAGTGTACCACCTGGGATAGTGTACCACCTGAGATAGTGTACCTCCTGGGATAGTGTACCTCCTGGGATAGTGTACCTCCTGGGATAGTGTACCTCCTGGGATAGTGTACCTCCTGGGCTAGTGTACCCCTGGGATAGTGTGTGTGGAAGGTAAGAGTCTTGATGAAGAGTACACAAATAAGGGACACAGGATAACACGCTGGTAAGAAACCATTTGGAGAAGACCCGGGCCGAACATACCGGCGAACCTACAACAACAACAACGCTGGTAAGTTTCACTGATGTAGCTGCGGGTTATTTATGTACTGTTCCACTCACACTACTGGGACTTTTTATTCTATTTTTTTTTGTTAATTTTGCGTCATAGTAAGACACAAGTAGTACGTGGAATTATCACACACGCAGGGAGAGTGGATCTAGTAGCGACAAGTGAAGAGGGGGGCCAGGAGCTATGACTCGACCCCTGCAACTACAATTAGGTGAGAATTTTTTGAGTACACACACATATACACATGTGGAGAGGTGTAGGAGGTTGTTTCAATTAAACTCTCACCCAACGAACACCTGGTATCCGTGTTCCTGAGTACCAGTCTTCCTCACCTATTTCCCTCACCTCATATCACTCACTTCACCTACCTACCCTCCTCAACACACACACACACACACACACACACACACACACACACACACACACACACACTGACGACACTGGAGGACAGGAGAGATAGGGGGGACATGATAACGACATATAAGATACTGAGAGGAATAGACAAGGTGGACAGGGACAGAATGTTCCAGAGATGGGACACAGCAACAAGGGGACACAGTTGGAAGTTGAAGACTCAGATGAATCACAGAGATGTTAGGAAGTATTTCTTCAGTCACAGAGTGGTCGGGAAGTGGAATAGTTTGGGAAGTGATGTAGTGGAGGCAGGTTCCATACACAGCTTTAAGAAGAGGTATGATAAAGCTCATGGAGCAGGGAGCGTGACCCAGTAGCGGCCAGTGAAGAGTCTGGGCCAGGAGCTATGACTCAACCCCTGCAACCACAACTAGGTGAGTACACACACACACTTCAGGTTAGCTTATATGAGGACGCAGAGACCGCTGCAAGATTGCAATAACAGGTGTGAAATGTTGATAGGACGTTCATGCACGACCCCGGAGTATATGAGAGGGAGGGTGAGGGGAGCGAGGGTAGTGAGGGTGAGGGTAGCGAGGGTGAGGGGAGCGAGGGTAGTGAGGGTGAGGGTAGCGAGGGTGAGGGGAGTGAGGGTGAGGGGAGTGAGGGTGAGAGGAGCGAGGGTAGTGAGGGTGAGGTTAGCGAGGGTGAGGGGAGTGAGGGTGAGGGGAGCGAGGGTGAGGGGAGCGTGGGTAGTGAGGGTGAGGGGAGTGAGGGTGAGGGGAGCGAGGGTAGTGAGGGTGAGGGTAGTGAGGGTGAGGGGAGTGAGGGTGAGGGGAGTGAGGGTGAGGGGAGTGAGGGTGAGGGGAGTGAGGGTGAGGGGAGTGAGGGTGAGGATAATAAAGGTGAGGTAAGGTGTACATAAGACAGACAGCAGAGGTCTTGGATATCCAGACCGAGGCTATCATCATCTTTCAACGCACCGGCAGTATCCCACCGAGGCTATCATTATCTTTCAACGCACCGGCAGTATCCCACCGTGTAAACAGCCTACCCTGAGGCTGTTTCAAACTGCGCGGCACTATGGTGCTGCCCTCTATAGGCCTATCAAGGTCGGGCTGGTCAGCCATGCTTCTCTCTGACTAACACGGCCGAGCGGATGTAAACAGCCTACCCTGAGGCTGTTTCAAACTGCGCGGCACTATGGTGCTGCCCTCTATAGGCCTATCAAGGTCGGGCTGGTCAGCCATGCTTCTCTCTGACTAACACGGCCTACCTCACTGAAGCAGCATCTCCCCCTACGAACTGGCTCCCGGTCCCCTCGCACTCTGTCCCCGTGTACACCTACACCTTGCCATTAATAAACTGAGTCTAGTCATCGGCCGTATCTCTGCACCTTCGCTACCATTCTACTGCCCAAGTAAGCAAGCTAAGAAGTTAGACTTAACAACCGAGGCTATCATTATCTTTCAACGCAGCACCGGCAGTATCCCACCGAGGCTATCATTATCTTTCAACGCACCGGCAGTATCCCACAGAGGCTATCATCATCTTTCAACGCACCGGCAGTATCCCACCGAGGCTATCATTATCTTTCAACGCACCGTCAGTATCCCACCGAGGCTATCATCATCTTTCAACGCACCGGCAGTATCCCACCGAGGCTATCATCATCTTTCAACGCACCGTCAGTATCCCACCGAGGCTATCATCATCTTTCAACGCAGCACCGGCAGTATCCCACAGAGGCTATCATTATCTTTCAACGCACCGGCAGTATCCCACCGAGGCTATCATTATCTTTCAACGTACCGGTCGTATCCCACCGAGGCTATCATTATCTTTCAACGCACCAGTCGTATCCCACCGAGGCTATCATTATCTTTCAACGCACCGTCAGTATCCCACCGAGGCTATCATCTTTCAACGCACCGGTCGTATCCCACCGAGGCTATCATCATCTTTCAACGCACCGGTCGTATCCCACCGAGGCTATCATCATCTTTCAACGCACCGGCAGTATCCCACCGAGGCTATCATCATCTTTCAACGCACCGGTCGTATCCCACCGAGGCTATCATTATCTTTCAACGCACCGGTCGTATCCCACCGAGGCTATCATCATCTTTCAACGCACCGGTCGTATCCCACCGAGGCTATCATCATCTTTCAACGCACCGGTCGTATCCCACCGAGGCTATCATCATCTTTCAACGCACCGGTCGTATCCCACAGAGGCTATCATCATCTTTCAACGCACCGGTCGTATCCCACAGAGGCTATCATCATCTTTCAACGCACCGGCAGTATCCCACCGAGGCTATCATTATCTTTCAACGCAGCACCGGCAGTATCCCACCGAGGCTATCATCATCTTTCAACGCAGCACCGGTCGTATTCCACCGAGGCTATCATCATCTTTCAACGCAGCACCGGCAGTATCCCACCAAGGCTATCATCATCTTTCAACGCACCGGCAGTATCCCACCAAGGCTATCATCATCTTTCAACGCAGCACCGGCAGTATCCCACCGAGGCTATCATCATCTTTCAACGCACCGGCAGTATCCCACCGAGGCTATCATCATCTTTCAACGCACCGGCAGTATCCCACAGAGGCTATCATCATCTTTCAACGCACCGGTCGTATCCCACAGAGGCTATCATCATCTTTCAACGCACCGGCAGTATCCCACCGAGGCTATCATTATCTTTCAACGCAGCACCGGCAGTATCCCACCGAGGCTATCATCATCTTTCAACGCAGCACCGGCAGTATCCCACCGAGGCTATCATCATCCTTCAACGCAGCACCGGCAGTATCCCACCGAGGCTATCATCATCCTTCAACGCAGCACCGTCAGTATCCCACCGAGGCTATCATCATCTTTCAACGCAGCACCGGCAGTATCCCACCGAGGCTATCATTATCTTTCAACGCACCGGCAGTATCCCACCGAGGCTATCATTATCTTTCAACGTACCGGTCGTATCCCACCGAGGCTATCATTATCTTTCAACGCACCAGTCGTATCCCACCGAGGCTATCATTATCTTTCAACGCACCGTCAGTATCCCACCGAGGCTATCATCATCTTTCAACGCACCGGTCGTATCCCACCGAGGCTATCATCATCTTTCAACGCACCGGTCGTATCCCACCGAGGCTATCATCATCTTTCAACGCACCGGCAGTATCCCACCGAGGCTATCATCATCTTTCAACGCATCGGTCGTATCCCACCGAGGCTATCATTATCTTTCAACGCACCGGTCGTATCCCACCGAGGCTATCATCATCTTTCAACGCACCGGTCGTATCCCACCGAGGCTATCATCATCTTTCAACGCACCGGTCGTATCCCACCGAGGCTATCATCATCTTTCAACGCACCGGTCGTATCCCACAGAGGCTATCATCATCTTTCAACGCACCGGTCGTATCCCACAGAGGCTATCATCATCTTTCAACGCACCGGCAGTATCCCACCGAGGCTATCATTATCTTTCAACGCAGCACCGGCAGTATCCCACCGAGGCTATCATCATCTTTCAACGCAGCACCGGTCGTATCCCACCGAGGCTATCATCATCTTTCAACGCAGCACCGGCAGTATCCCACCAAGGCTATCATCATCTTTCAACGCACCGGCAGTATCCCACCAAGGCTATCATCATCTTTCAACGCAGCACCGGCAGTATCCCACCGAGGCTATCATCATCTTTCAACGCACCGGCAGTATCCCACCGAGGCTATCATCATCTTTCAACGCACCGGTCGTATCCCACCGAGGCTATCATCATCTTTCAACGCACCGGCAGTATCCCACCGAGGCTATCATCATCTTTCAACGCACCGGCAGTATCCCACCGAGGCTATCATCTTCTTTCAACGCAGCACCGGCAGTATCCCACCGAGGCTATCATCATCTTTCAACGCACCGGCAGTATCCCACCGAGGCTATCATTATCTTTCAACGCACCGGCAGTATCCCACCGAGGCTATCATCATCTTTCAACGCAGTACTGTCAGTATCCCACCGAGGCAGGGTGGCCCCCAAAAAACAGAAGTGTCTCTTTTTAACTTTAGTAATGTATACAGGAGAAGGGGTTACTAGCCCCTTGCTCCCACATTTGGGGAGGGAGGGAGAGAGAGACAGAGGATTATAGTGGGTTAGGATGGCCAGAGAGAGGTAGGGGAAGATAAATGGAAGGGAGGCTGGAGTAGGTGGGAGTGCAGGTTGAGTGGGGTTCCCCACCATATACGGATTCAAGCAACTTGGCTCTTGTATACAGCACAACTCCCTCCCCCCCCTTCCCCTCACGACACGTCCTTGTGTCACCCGTCTCCACAACCACCACCCCACCATTATTACCACATTTCTCCTTCCCCTTCCACCACCCCACCATTATTACCACTCCCCCTCCACCACCGCACTATTATTGCCACCCCTCCCCTCAACCCCACCATTACCACCCTCTCCCCCTCAACCCCACCATTACCACCCTCTCCCGCTCCACCAACCCACCATTACCACCCCTCCCCCTCCATAACCCACCTCACCTCCACTATCACCCCTCCCCCCTCCACCATCACCCCACCATTAACTCCCTCCCCCTTCACCACCCCCCTCTCCCCACGACTGATCAAGTCACTCATCTACCTACCTGTAATCTACCTGGAGGGCATTCCGGGGATCAACGCCCCCGCGGCCCGGTCTATGACCAGGCCTCCCGGTGGATCAGGGCCAGATCAACGAGGCTGTTGCTGCTGGCCGCACGTAGTCTAACGTTCGAACCATAGCCCGGCTGATCTGGCACTGACTTTAGGTATCTGTCCAGCTCCCTCTTGAAGACAACCAGGGGTCTACTGGTAATTCCCCCTATGGCTGGTGGGAGGCTGTTGAAGAGTCTTGGGCCCCGGACATTTATTGTATTTTCTCTTAGTGTACCAGTGGCGCCCCTACTTTTCACTGGGGGTACGTTGCACCGTCTGCCAAGTCTTTTGCTTTCGTAGGGAGTGATTTCTGTGTGCAGATTAGGGACTAGTCCCTCCAGAATCTTCCAGGTGTAGATTATGATACATCTCTCTCGCCTGCGCTCCAGTAAGTACAAGTCAAGTGCTTCCAAGCGTTCCCAGTAGTTAAGGTGTTTGATGGAACTTATACGTGCAGTAAAGGTTCTCTGTACATTCTCTAGATCTGCAATTTCACCTGCCTTGAATGGGGATGTTAATGTACAGCAGTATTCGAGCCTAGAGAGAACACGTGATTTAAAAAGGATCATCATTGGCTTGGCATCTCTTGTCTTGAATGTTCTCATTATCCATCCTATCAGTTTCCTCACAGATGTGATAGTGTCATTGTTGTGATCCTTGAAGGTGAGATCTTCGGACATTACCACTCCCAGGTCCTTCATATTACTTTTCCGCTCTATTGTGTGATTAAAGTTTGTAGTATACTCATTTCTAGCTATTATTTCCTCCAGTTTTCCATAACGGAGTAGTTGGAATTTGTCTTCATTGAACATCATATTGTTCTCCGTCGTTGCCCACTGGAAAACTTGGTTTATATCTTCTTGGAGATTTGCCGTGTCCTCAATGGATGACACTCATGCAGATCATAGTATCGTCTGCAAAGGATGATACAGTGCTATGGTTTACATCTCTATGTCTAATATGAGAATGATGAACAAGATAGGGGCGAGTACTGTGCCTTGTGGAACAGAGCTCTTCACTATGGCAGCCTCCGACTTAACTCTGTTTACCACTATTCTTTGTTCAATTGGTTAGAAAGTTGAAGATCCATCTGTCTACTTTGCCAGGTATCCCTTTAGCACGCATTTTGTGTGCTATTACACCATGATCGCACTTGTCAAAGGCTTTTGCAAAACCTGCGTATACTACATCTGCATTCTGTTTGTTAAGGCTGTAGCGAGTGACGCGCATGTTTGATGCTCTCCTGGAGAGACCACCACTATAGTGTGTTAAGGCTGTAGCGAGTGACGCGCATGTTTGATGCTCTCCTGGAGAGACCACCACTATAGTGTGTTAAGGCTGTAGCGAGTGACGCGCATGTTTGATGCTCTCCTGGAGAGACAACCATTGTAGTGCATACTCTTGGGGTATATATTGCAGCACAGTTTACCTCGAGACAGGAGGGTATGCTCTGGGGGCAAGAGGGTATGCTCTGGGGGCAAGAGGGTATGCTCTGGGGCAGGAGGGTATGCTCTGGGCAGGACCAGTCTCCACAAATAACCCAGGGGTGACATTCCATAAGAGGTGCCTCCGACATGCTGTCGTGGTGCCTGAGTGGAGGGGGGTCGTGGTGCCTGTTTGGGGAGGGGTGTTGTGGTGCCTGTGTGGGGACTGACTGGGGAGGAGGGTCGTGGTGCCTGTGTGATGGAATAAGTAAGGGAAGGGGTTGTGGTGGAGAGGGGTCCCCCTGGCCCTGATCCACTGGCACTCAGGGAACTTCCCTACCACAAGAGAACTTCCCTACAACAGAGGAAGGGAGAAAAAAACCAGTGGCAATTGTGGAAGTCAGCGGGGAAGGGGCAGCGGGGAGGGGGCAGCAGGGGAGGGGGCAGCAGGGGAGGGGGCAGCTGGCATCCCACAACACTGACAGTACCAACACCAATCTGTCAACTTTGGCACCGGTGGGAGGAGGGAGAGGGAAAAGAGGGAGAGAGGGTGGGGAGAGGGGAAAGGAGGGAGAGGGGATACGAGAGAGATGGGTGAAGGACGAAGTGGGCAGTGACGGAATGGTTAGTTTAGTTTGATATCTTTATTATGCAGCCCATACCCATGGTGTGGGTGGTAGACAAAAGATTACAGAGGTACATAATGGGTCCAGGGACTGGACTCCAAAGTTTTGATAGCTGAGAAAGTTACAAAGGTAATGAACTCAAGTTACAAAGGTAATGAACTCACAAGTTACAAAGGTAATGAACTCACAAGTTACAAAGGTAATGAACTCACAAGCTACAAAGGTAATGAACTCACAAGCTACAAAGGTAATGAACTCACAAGCTACAAAGGTAATGAACTCACAAGTTACAAAGGTAATGAACTCACAAGTTACAAAGGTAATGAACTCACAAGTTAGAAAGGTAATGAACTCACAAGCTACAAAGGTAATGAACTCACAAGCTACAAAGGTAATGAACTCACAAGCTACAAAGGTAATGAACTCACAAGTTACAAAGGTAATGAACTCACAAGTTACAAATGTAATGAACTCACAAGTTACAAAGGTAATGAATCATGTAAGTAAATTTACTTACTTACGTTTATACATGGTTACAATCATGAACAAATTATAAAGTAATGAACAATTCACACTGAAGGAAATTAGAAAGAGGGGAAGAGAATGGCGAGGGATGAAAATAAGGAGTGAAGGAAATGGGAAGGAACAAAGGAACAATTGCCAGGAATTTTTGCCAAGAGAAAAGGGGAACTGAGAGGGGAGGTGGTAGGAGGGAGGGGTGGTTGGAGGGAGGGGTAGTAGGAGGGATTGGCAGGTAGGAAGGAAGGGGTGGTAGGAAGGAAGGGGTGGTAGGAGGGAAGGGGTGGTAGGAGGGAAGGGGTGGTAGGTAGGAAGGAAGGGGTGGTAGGAGGGAGGGTGGTAGGAGGGAGGGGTTGGTAGGTAGGACGGGAGGGTTGGTAGGAGGGAGTGGTAGGAGAAAGAGGATGGTAAGAGGGAGGGGTGGGAGGAGGGAGGGGATTGTAAGAGGGAGTGGTATGAGGGAGGGGTGGTAGGAGGGATGGGGTGGTAGGAGGGATGGGGTGGTAGGAGGGATGGGGTGGTAGGAGGGAGGGGTGGTAAGAGGGAGGGGTGGTCGGATTGAGGGGTGGTAGAAGGGGTGGAAGGATGTGAGCTGATGGTAGGAGGGAAGGGGTGGTAGGAGGGAAGGGGTGGTAGGAGGGAAGGGGTGGTAGGAGGGAAGGGGTGGTAGGAGGGAAGGAGTGGTAGGAGGGAGGAGATGGTAGGAGGGAAGGGGTGGTAGGAGGGAAGGGGTGGTAGGAGGAAGGGGTGGTAGGAGGGAAGGGGTGGTAGGAGGGAGGGGATGGTAGGAGGGAAGGGGTGGTAGGAGGGAAGGGGATGGTAGAAGCGAGGGGATGGTAGGAGAGAAGGGGTGGTAGTAGGGAAGGGGTGGTAATAGGGAAGGGGATGGTAGGAGGGAGGGGATGGTAGGAGGGAGGGATGGTAGGAGGGAGGGTGATGGTTGGAGGGAGGGGGTGGTAGGAGGGAAGGGGTGGAAGAGAGAGAGATATGAGTGACACTATTTGCCACTATGCTAAGGGTTTAGCGAGGTTCTGCCCCTCCCTACAGTGGGCACAATCCAACCCTGCCCCTCAGACCATACCCACAACTCATCCTCCCTACAGTGCGTCACTTTTCCAACGTTACACTTCCTCTATTACCACACCAACCTCACACCCATAACATACACATTATTATATATATATATATATATATATATATATATATATAGATGACATTTAGTAAAGGCGGTCCTCTGGGAACGTTATTTTCTAGAACTCTTCATCTTTTCTGCAATTTTGCAAGCTCCTGATTATGTGTTGATTGCAACACGAAAGGCTTAGAGCTATCATTCTACTCCCCGTGGTTGTTTTGTATATATATATATATATATATATATATATATATATATATATATATATATATATATATATATATATATATATATAGCTCTGAGTTGTTATCTATGTTGTTTTACTCCCTATTGTATTCTTCTCAATGTATTTTGTCAATGTATTTTGTCTTGAAATAAAGTTTATACACAATTAAAAGATGGGGTGGTAGGGGAAGTGGAATATTCAAATGGCTTCATAAAGAAATCTAAATATTCTTCCTTGAAGCCTTATTATCCACTTCTCCGAGGATATATATATATATATATATATATATATATATATATATATATATATATATCGTGCCGAATAGGTAAAATTGATCAATTAGCAAGAACTCATTTAAAATTAAGTCCTTTTTAAAAATTTCTCTTATACGTTTAAAGATATATTTTTTGATATATGTTAATGTAAAAATTAATAATTTTCTACCAAAAGAACCTCAGAAAACTTACCTAACCTTATTATAACAGGCGCAATTTAATTTAGCCTAATCCAGTTAAATATATTTTAGTTAAGTTTACAATAATTTAATATTAAACAAACACAATAAAATATATTTTTTTCGTTAGGTTCATAATGATTTTTGCGAAATTATTGCATACACAAATTTTCGCTTGTCTTATTCGACAAGAAGAGCGTTGCTATTTAAGCCAAAATAGCAACTTTTGCCTATTCGGCACGATAAATATATAATAACTGCACTGGCCGAGACTCAAACCCTCAGTTTTAACACGCCACCATGGTAGCCTGTCAAAATTCAAGACGCCCTAAACCACAGAACCATCAGTGTCACGTACAACAGGAGTCTAGCAGCACTAGACGTCACTTGTTGCGGACACATACGTGGCTGCAAACTGCTGGTGTAACTGGTATACCAAACCAGAGGTGAATGAAATTAGTCCGCAGATTGCCACAGCCACGTATGTGTCCGCAACAGGACACACACACACACACACTTACACACACTTACACACACTTACACACACTTACACACACACACACACACACACACAGTATTGAACAACGAGATGACATTTAGATTTTGTCTTCGAAATGGCTAGTTTATTGTGCACCACACATCCATCCTGTGGATACCTGGAGTATACAGGGAGAGGGTTCCAGGGGTCAACGCCCCCGCGTCTCGGTCTGGTGGATCAGGGTCTGATCAACCAGGCTGTTACTGTTGGCCGCACGCAAACCGACGAACGATCCACTGCCCGGTTGGTCAGGTACTGACTTTACGTGGCTGTCCAGCGCCTTCTTGAAGACAGCCATGGGTCTATTGGTAATCCCCCTTATGTATGCTGGGAGGCAGTTGAACAGTCTTGGACCCCTGACACTTATTGTGTTGTCTCAGTGTACTCGTGGTGCCCCTGCTTTTCATTGGGGGGATATTGCATCTCTTGCCGAGTCTTTTGCTTTCGTAGGGAGTGATTTTCGTGTGCAAATTTGGGACTAGTCAATCTAGGATTTTCCAAGTGCATATTATCATGTATCTTTCTCGCCTACGTTCCAGGGAGTACAAATCAAGGGACTTCAACCGTTCCCAGTAATTTAGGTGCTTTATCGTACCTATACATGCCATGAAATTTCTCTGTACATTCTCCAGGTCTGCAATTTCGCCTGCTTTGAAAGGGGCCGTTCGTGTACAACAATATTCCAGCCTAGAGAGAACAAGCAATTTGAAAGAGAATCATGGGCATGGCATCCCTAGTTTTGAAGGTTCTCATTATCCATACTATCATTTTCCTAGCAGATGTGGTAGATACACTGTGTATCGTATTATATAGCAAATTCCAGTCACACAATAGAGCGAAAAACTAATGGGAAAGACCTGGGAGTGATAATGTCAGAGGATCTCACGTTAAAAGATCACAATCTTTGAACGTGAGATCCTCTGACATTATCACTCCCAGGTCTTTCCCATTAGTTTTTCGCTCTATTGTGTGACTGGAATTTGTTATATAATACGATACACTTTCGATTTCCTCGAGTTTTCCATACCAGAGTAATTGAAATTTTCTTCATTGAACTTCATATTGTTTTCTGTGGCCCATATAAATATTTGGTTCATGTCCGCCTGGAGTGTATCAGTGTCATCGATGGATGACACTGTCATGCAAGTTCGGGTGTCATCTGCAAAGGAAGACACGATGCTGTGGCTTACACCTCTATGTCAGATATGAGAATGAGGAACAGAATGGGAGCGAGTACTGTGCCTTGTGGAATCAGAGCTTTTCACTGTGGCTGTCTCAGACTTTACTCTGTTTACTATTAACCTTTGTGTTCTATTTGTTAGAAAGTTATAGATCCATCTACCAACTTTTCCTATTATTCCTTTATCATGCATTTTGTGAGCTATTATATCAAAGTCGCACCTGTAAAGTGCACTTGTAAACTGCACTTGTAAAGTGTACTTGTAAAGTGCACTTGTAAAGTGCAATTGTAAAGTGCACTTGTAAAGTGTATACTACACATGTATACTGCATTTTGTTTGTCCTCCAGTGGATTTAAGACCTTGTCAAAGTTGTCCAGTATACTGCTGGGACAGGCAGGAGCTCTAAACCCGTGTTGCCCTAGGTTGTGTAATCGATGGGCATCTAGGTGGGTGGCGAACTTGCTTCTTGGAACCCTTTCAAAGATTATGATATGGGACGTTAGTGGTATCGGTCTGTAGTTCTTTGCAATTGTTTTACTGCCACCTTTGTAGAGTGGGGCATGTCTGTTGCTTTTAGTGAGTGTGGGATGACCCTGTGTCCATGCTCCCTCTCCATAGAATGCTGAAGGCTTGTGACAGGGGCTTCTTGCAGTTCTTGATGAACACGGAGGGTAGTGGCTAGTTTATTGTGCACCTCTTATCCAGTGGATAATGGGTAGATTCGTGGTTTATTCAAGGTAGATTCATGTTAAATCCAAAGTAAGTTTCAAGTACACTCGAGGTAGACAAAGTAGATTCTAGGCAGATTGAAAATAAAGATTACTCGCTTAAGTCGAATGATTTCAAAATCGCCTTTAAAAACAACAACTGCGTCACTTCCGGCGGGAAGAGACGACGTCACTTCCTGGATGGAAGGATTGGGGAAAAGGAGGGAAGGAGAGGGGAGGGAGGTACAAGCACCCCCTCCCATCGATCTATCAGCGACCCACATTCTCGATCGATAGATGACGGGCCCCTCATCCACTGACCTACATCAACCCCCACTAGAGCCCACACCACGGTTATAAATACCCGGGATTTACGCCCTTGCGTGCACCACCTACCCACGTACCTAGCTAACCTAACCTACCTTCCCTCTCCCACCTACCCCTTCCCACCCTCACCCCTCCCCTCTCCCCCTACCCCTAAGCCTCTGCCTACTTACCTAACATCAATATTTATTCAGTGTAAACATTTATGGACGATTATTAAACATGGAAGACATTCAGAACAAGGAGCAGTGGAGGCTCGATCCTCCGTGTGTTGATGCACGCCGTCTACATAACACTACAGCCATCTACATAACACTACATGTACATAAACACTACAGTCATCTACATAACACTTCAACCATCTACATAAACACTACAGTCATCTACATAAACACTACAGCCATCTACATAAACACTACAGTCATCTACATAACACTTCAACCATCTACATAAACACTACAGTCATCTACATAAACACTACAGTCATCTACATAAACACTACAGTCATCTACATAAACACTACAGTCATCTACATAAACACTACAGTCATCTACATAAACACTACAGTCATCTACATAAACACTACAGTCATCTACATAAACACTACAGTCATCTACATAAACACTACAGTCATCTACATAAACACTACAGTCATCTACATAAACACTACAGTCATCTACATAAACACTACAGTCATCTACATAAACACTACAGTCATCTACATAAACACTACAGTCATCTACATAAACACTACAGTCATCTACATAAACACTACAGTCATCTACATAAACACTACAACAGCCTACATTACTGTGACCTTAATTCCTGCGTCAATACGAGTGAATGGGTTCGTACCCTCCATTCCTCCTTGGTGCATTTTTCCCCTATCTCCCCAACTAAGGGAGGAAAGGGTGGGGAGGGTACGCCTGGCACAGGGAGTCAAAATAGCTTGACTTCCCTCAAACACACACACACACACACACCCCTGCAACCACAATTAGGTGAGTACAATTAGGTGAGTACACACACACACACAACAGCATTCAGGAAGTTAAGAATCGTTTAGAACCTCATATAAGACATATGTTAGGCAATGGTTGAGTACGCGGCCCCAGCATGGAGCCCACATCTGGTTACGCACGTCAAGAAACACGAAAAGGTGGAAAGGTTTGCAACCTGGCAAGTACCAGAACTGAGAGGAATGAACTGAGGAGAGGCAGGAAGAACAGGAGGAGGTAAGGAAGAGAGGCTGAAGGAACAGGAGGAAGAGGAGGAGGTAAGGAAAAGAGGCTGAAGGAACAGGAGGATTAGGTAAGGAAGAGAAGGGTAAAAATTTGGGAGGAAATAAAGGGAAAGAGGTATGGAGTGTGAAGGAATGAAAGAAGGGAAGGTAACATTCCCCAGGTGCTGTGAGGACACACAACACCATCTAACAAATTACTAGAGTGTCAGTGTAACGCTTAACTTTCTCACCGAGTTAACACTGGCTTCAGCCTCTCCCTGGCTCTCTCACACACACACACACACACTCTACGCTTCCATCCTCCGGGCTGATGAGGTTCTCATACCCAGATCAAAATATACACATCAACTATTCTACATGTAGGCTTTCTTCTAGTACTTACAGGTGCTCACTACAACTTCGTTCGAATAGTCGGAGACACTTAGGGCATGGGAGCAAGTGCCCACTCAAGTTTCCGAAGGAGTTAGGTCACAAATTTGTCAGAGGAAATCAAGGACTCCAGAATTAGTCGTTCTGGGTTCGAGAGACAGTGATGTGCAGCATCGTGGGCATAGCGCCCACATCTGGGCAGTTGGATGAAGTGTTTGAAATACATAGGTTTTGTGATGTCATGTTATCGTGGGAGTCCATATGAGGGGTGAGTGAGGTGAGCTAGAAAAGAGGAAGAACGTACCTGCCACACGCCCACGATGGCGTTAGCGATCAGGATAAGCAAGATGACGAAGGGCTCCACGAAGGCGGTGACCGTCTCTTCACCTTCCTCGAAACACGCCAGGACCTGTGTGCAGGGAACATGTCAGTCACATTTAATACTGAGACAAACATCCTGTTGCTGTCACAATACAAACAAACACACACACACACACACACACACACACGAGGGGGCGCATAAATGCTACAACTATTGAAAATTTTATATAATTATATGATGAAATCACTATTAAAGACGCACCAAGAGCACAGCTCTGCTTCTGTAGCTTGAAATGGGTGATTAAACATATGTAATTAAACATAGGAAGTGGAGACAAACACAGCTTCAGGAGTAGATATGACGCGGCCTAAGAGGTCACAAATCAATAATACCAAAGTAGTCTAGGAAGCGTGGCCAGTAGCCGAGACTCAGCTCCCTCGAACATACCCCATTTTTTCAAGATAAGGCGTCTGCTGTCTCCACTATGTAAGTCACTCTGTATTTACTGCAAAACAGCCTGCTGAGAAGGCGAAACGTTTCCACAATAAAGACACGTGTCTCGGACTCATCTGCCTGTCAACATTGTATACCATTAAAATAAGGAGACTGGGTGAGGTTGCCTTGGTACTGGAGTGAAAGCTGCTGACAATAACACCAACAGGTGGTGAGACACACCTCGTCTGCCTTCCACTGAAGGACACACTCTCCCTGGCTTCATCCTGAGGATTTCAAACAAAACTGGCTTCACCAGTAATGAGAGTTGGAGTGTTGGTGGGGAAAGACTTCCCACAGAATCTGATACCACTGACAAATTTAGATGGGGGTAAAATACAATATAATTTTGTATTTCTTTGCATAGGTTACAATGTGTTATTTACATTTTATAAAATGTTAAGTACAAAGAAAATCATTAACATGCCTGAGTATTTCGGGTAGACTAAAATAATGAATGTGTAGCGGAAGCAGTATTTAGGCTCAAACAGTCTATTACCCACACTTGAAGAACGTCAATGATACCAGGAATGTTGGAGAGGTCTGAGCACAGTTCAGACCTCTCAACACAATTGTCCTCAAAGATTTGTTAAGTTATACCATGACTTAAGATCCTGGACTTCACCTTACGAAACAGACAAAGCAAATGCGATAGTAATTATGGATAAGGTAGATTATAGTGCAAAAACGAAGATGTTATTAGAAGACGAGGGAACTTACGTGCCCCTTAATGTTAATGTGATCTCTCACACCTTGGCACCCGTTTCACTAAATGTCGGCAAATACACAGTTTGATTGAGTTGATAAGACACCTTTCGAGTTCACCAGTGTAGAAGCACAACTATTGAGATTACAAAGGCTCTCTCAGCGTACACTTTATAGCCATTAACTGGAGTGAGAGATACGGGAGGAAGTGTAGAATAAACTCAGTGACAAACACAAATTAAAAAAAATACAATAATGGAACTCTGTCAATATCCGTTGTCCACGAGGCTTCAACCTTCTAACAGCAGATATAGAAATATTGATGGAACAACAAAAGTGAAAGTTTTCAAGGGGAAACTGCACCATTTTCTGTAAAAAGTGGCACTATGCTGTGATGGTTATGTGGTTGGGAAGTGGCTTTTTCAATTCAGTGAAGAGAGATTATATTGGAGACAGTGGAAGACGAGACTAAACATTTATCAAGGCTGATGGATTGATTACCTCGTCTTACAGTATCCAGTATATATATCTGTGTTGAATTAAAAATCCACTGGTTGGCGGAACTTCTTCACAAAAAAAAAAAAACACTAGGGTGTTGCACGAGTATTTTTATCATAGCTCTGTAGGCCTGTGGACCGCGGAAAAAAGGTGTTAAAGTGGCCAAAAGGGAAGCAGCCTAGCCTTGGGTTAGGCTACGAGCATAAAAAAACCTCGCAACATGTCACAGGTATGTAACAGACAGGAAAAGAATTATGACTCAGTTCGTGGTGCCTGTGTTACTGTTACGACTGCACATTCAACCTTCCTACTACTCCTTGAAAACTCTTGCCTTCTCTATTACACTACGGTAAGATCAATCTCAATTGAATTTCTTGATAATTCTCTTGTTGCGTTGATGCTGCTGACTGAGACAATTATAAAATTGCCATCATTAAGTACATGGACACCTGTTACCCAATACTTCAATATTCCTTACACAGGAATGTGCGTTGTCTTCCACACGACAAGACATTCCATCTGGTGTTTTTCCAAAACATTTTCTACTGGATTTGATCCCTTAGAGTCGACTTCAGGTATCTTTGTTGCTAGGTGGTCAGGAGAAGTTGGGGTGTAAAGAAATACATACTACTGATGATGTTGCTTCGATTTCTGTTTTTGCTCAACCATTGGTGTTGGTGGCCTGGAGCTTTACGACTCACTCGCCACGAGTTCAATCCCCTCCCGTGGTATGGTTTGCAATCGCGTCATTACGATTTCGCGAGTCGTGTTGGTGTCCTAGCCTACACCACCAGTGATCCAAACAGATCTCCCTTCCTCCACTATCAGCGGTGCTGATAGATCTGCCTCCACTATCAGTGGTGCTGATAGATCTGCCTCCACTATCAGCGGTGCTGATAGATCTGCCTCCACTATCAGTGGTGCTGATGGCCTCCCCACCATTGGTAAGTTTCACTCTGGCTTGCCCTAGGCGCTGTTTTACTCTCCCTGTCTCTACTTTCACTCTAACAAGAATAATTTTCAAGTGCACATCAAGACCCATATTTTTGCCCTCTTATCAACCTGATCTTACAGGCCTTTGTTGCACCACGTCTTGCAGGCCCTTGATACACCACGTCTTGCAACATTTACTAATACATATTTATAACAGATACCTTCTAGTCAACTCTCAGGCCTGGTCAGTGATCCAGGAATAACGAAGTACAATGTTTGTTGCTTGTTGGTATGAGTGGGACTTGCACATGACTAAATAGATTTGTCAGAGCTTTTGTTAAGGTAGCACTGAAAGTGGGTTGGGCAAATGTTCTGTTAGTGAGTTGGTACTGTAAAGGACCTGCCAAGTATGGACCAACAGGCCTACTGCAGTGTTCCTCCTTTCTTATGTTCTTATTAATACGTGCTACAGTGTCACTTGCTATTAATACGTGCTACAGTGTCACTTGCTATTAATACGTGCTACAGTGTCACTTGGTATTAATACGTGAGAGGTTATACCAGGGGGTGGAAGGCTCGGTATGGACACCTGGTTAAGTGTTGACCACTTCAGCAGCAGCAGCAGCAATAACGGCCACAAGAGCAGAAGTAACACCCACAACAGCAGCAGAAAAAGCAGCAGCAGCAACGACGACAACTGGAGCAGCAGACATAGCGTCAGTGGTGAGGATGTCAGCAAGATACTTTCTGATATATCTTGATAATAACGCTCACTTCATTTCCTGTAGCCACCACTAGTCTCCTCATTCCCCAGTTTTTAGCGAGAAAGTTCAAAGCCTCGTCCCATCTCACCAGAGGTTGACAGGGAGGCTGAGCGCTTCTAGCAACTCATCAAAGTGTTCAACGTGCTCAACTGGAGCTCAAAATTATTATTATTATAATCAAATAGACTGGAGCTCAAAAGACATCCAAAAAACCACGTGAAAACAAAATGTTATTCTGTTGAGACAGTCTCAACAGAATAACATTAATCTGAATGACTGTCGCTCTGATACAGTAACCTTTACAGTAAGACCGTCACTGTCGCTCTGATACAGTAACCTTTACAGTAAGACCGTCACTGTCGCTCTGATACAGTAACCTCTACAGTAAGACCGTCACTGTCGCTCTGATACAGTAACCTCTACAGTAAGACAGTCACTGTCGCTCTGATACAGTAACCTCTACACTAAGACCGTCACTGTCGCTCTGATACAGTAACCTCTACAGTAAGACCGTCACTGTCGCTCTGATACAGTAACCTCTACAGTAAGACCGTCACTGTCGCTCTGATACAGTAACCTCTACAGTAAGACAGTCACTGTCGCTCTGATAAGTAACCTCTACAGTAAGACCGTCACTGTCGCTCTGATACAGTACCTCTACAGTAAGACCGTCACTGTCGCTCTGATACAGTAACCTCTACACTAAGACCGTCACTGTCGCTCTGATACAGTAACCTCTACAGTAAGACAGTCACTGTCGCTCTGATACAGTAACCTCTACAGTAAGACCGTCACTGTCGCTCTGATACAGTAACCTCTACAGTAAGACCGTCACTGTCGCTCTGATACAGTAACCTCTACAGTAAGACCGTCACTGTCGCTCTGATACAGTAACCTCTACAGTAAGACCGTCACTGTCGCTCTGATACAGTAACCTCTACAGTAAGACAGTCACTGTCGCTCTGATACAGTAACCTCTACAGTAAGACAGTCACTGTCGCTCTGATACAGTAACCTTTACAGTAAGACCGTCACTGTGACACAGTCGTATACCCACTGGGCTAAAATTGGAGCTGAAACCACACTGGAAAAATGACACGAGATAACACGAGACTGTAGAAAGTAAAACTGAATAATAGATCACCACAAGCAAAGTTCTGTACCCAGAAACAGGCAATTATATACGTATGTGCTGAGAGTAAAACTCTGTAAACCAGATTGGTTTATTTGATTTAAAGCCTATCAATTATACGATAGATTGGTTATCAGGTTTAAAATTTATCGGCAACACGAGGATCATTTCACCTGTACAACACCTGTTAGGAATATTTTAATACCTAAAAGAGAGAATTAAAATAAAGTTTAAAGCGTGTATATATACAGACAGATGTATTATACCTGTCGGTGTATACACAGAGATACGCATCTCTCGCTGAATAAACAGTGAGATACACACACACACACATACACACACACCTCAGTGTATCTCCACAGAGATATACACCCCTCTCAGTTTATACACACAGCTAAATACCTCTCGGTGTACAAACACAGATATACACTCCCACTCAATGTATATATACTGAGATAAACACCTCCCGGTGTATATACCGTTCTTAGGCAAGCAGTTTCCAGTAGTGGCACTGATCAGCGCGAGAGAACTTCCTCATACTGTCATCACACAGGTACCTTTATACCTTTGATGTACCTTTGACGAGTTTCGAGTCTCACTACTCTCGGAGCCCGGCCATGGGCCAGGCTCGTCTGGTGTTAGCCTGGTCAACCAGTCTGTTGCTGCTGGAGGCCCGCTGCCCTGTACTAAAATTCCAGGACCTGACACACACAAACTTCGGCCACAGGAACCCCAGTCACACAGGAACCCCAGTCACACAGGGATCCCAGTCACGCAGGGACCCCAGTCACGCAGGGACCCCATACCATGTAATGGGAGATAGTGGTGAATCTTAAGCACCCGTCAAGCACATTCTTTTACACCTTCCTAAATTGTGCACTATAAGCACGTGTGTTTATAGCCACAATTATACACTACAAGCACGTGTGTTTACGTCCAGAATTATACACTACAAGCACGTGTGTTTATGTCCAGAATTATACACTACAAGCACGTGTGTTTACGTCCAGAATTATACACTACAAGCACGTGTGTTTATGTCCAGAATTATACACTACAAGCACGTGTGTTTATGTCCAGAATTATACACTACAAGCACGTGTGTTTATGTCCAGAATTATACACTACAAGCACGTGTGTTTACGTCCAGAATTATACACTGCAAGCACGTGTGTTTACGTCCAGAATTATACACTACAAGCACGTGTGTTTACGTCCAGAATTATACACTACAAGCACGTGTGTTTACGTCCAGAATTATACACTACAAGCACGTGTGTTTATGTCCAGAATTATACACTACAAGCACGTGTGTTTATGTCCAGAATTATACACTACAAGCACGTGTTTACGTCCAGAATTATACACTACAAGCACGTGTGTTTATGTCCAGAATTATACACTACAAGCACGTGTGTTTATGTCCAGAATTATACACTACAAGCACGTGTGTTTACGTCCAGAATTATACACTACAAGCACGTGTGTTTACGTCCAGAATTATACACTACAAGCACGTGTGTTTACGTCCAGAATTATACACTACAAGCACGTGTGTTTATGTCCAGAATTATACACTACAAATACGAGTGTTTACACCCAGAATTAAACACTACAAGCACGTGTGTTTGCACCCAGAATTAAACACTACAAGCACATCTGTTTGCACCCAGAATTCGTTACATGGTGTTTCGTTTTTCAAAAACAGGTTGTACTATAACCTATAAAAAATGTACAATTCTGTTTCGTGAAGGGATTATACGTGTCTTGCACATGTTGCAGATTATCTCGTCTCCAAGTGAGACTCAAATATATTCCGACTCTAAGGAGGAACTCTCTACAATTTGTATATAAAAAGTTACAAAATACATCGACCATACGATTCAATTTGATGTGATTTGCCGGTATTGTCCCGGCCCGGGTCTTGGCCCCGTGGCCTGGTGGCAAAAGCTCTCGCTTCACACGGTGAGGGGTCCGGGTTCGATTCCCCCATAATTCACCCATCAGTAAAATGGGTACCTGGGTGTTAGTGGACTGGTGTGGGTCGCATCCTGGGACGAGGACCTAATTTGTGGGAAATGCTCAGCATAACAAGGGGCTTTCTATATAGTAGTATGTCATTGATGTCAACTAGGACTGTATACCTTGTACATGTACTGTAGTAAATAAATATATTATTATTATTGTGCAGTTGGTGACCCGACACTCACCCATCATACATGTACTGAGTAAACAATACAGTGAGTACGGGTGATGATTTACGATAGCCCACATTAAATGCAAAAATGACACGAATTCACTAATAAATCATACTCAGAAGATGAAACTTAAGAAGCGTGGGTTAATTGTGAATTGTTCCAGCCACGGTATTGTGGGTTAATTGTAAATTGTTCCAGCCACGGTATTGTGGGTTAATTGTGAATTGTTCCAGCCACGGTATTGTGGGTTAATTGTGAATTGTTCCAGCCACGGTATTGTGGGTTAATTGTGAATTGTTCCAGCCACGGTATTGTGGGTTAGTTGTGAATTATTCCAGCCACGGTATTGTGGGTTAGTTGTGAATTGTTCCAGCCACGGTATTGTGGGTTAGTTGTGAATTGTTCCAGCCACGGTATTGTGGGTTAGTTGTGATTTGTTCCAGCCACGGTATTGTGGGTTAGTTGTGTATTCCAGCCACGGTATTGTGGGTTAGTTGTGAATTATTCCAGCCACGGTATTGTGGGTTAGTTGTGAATTGTTCCAGCCACGGTATTGTGGGTTAGTTGTGAATTATTCCAGCCACGGTATTGTGGGTTAGTTGTGAATTGTTCCAGCCACGGTATTGTGGGTTAGTTGTAAATTGTTCCAGCCACGGTATTGTGGGTTACTTGTAAATTGTTCCAGCCACGGTATTGTGGGTTAGTTGTAAATTGTTCCAGCCACGGTATTGTGGGTTAGTTGTAAATTGTTCCAGCCACGGTATTGTGGGTTAGTTGTAAATTGTTCCAGCCACGGTATTGTGGGTTAGTTGTAATTGTTCCAGCCACGGTATTGTGGGTTAGTTGTGAATTGTTCCAGCCACGGTATTGTGGGTTAGTTGTGAATTGTTCCAGCCACGGTATTGTGGGTTAGTTGTGAATTGTTCCAGCCACGGTATTGTGGGTTAGTTGTGAATTGTTCCAGGCATCATCTTCAAGGGAAGTCGAGAGGTTAACAGTTTGCAGGACAAACTTGCAATGTAACAACGTTTTTCTCTGTGTAGAGCTTTGTCAAGCCATGCTTCGCTCTGTGTAGAGCTTTATCAAGCCATGCTTCGCCCTGTGTAGAGCTCTGTAAAGCCATGCTTCGCTGTGTAGAGCTTTATCAAGCCAGGCTTCGCTCTGTGTAGAGCTTTATCAAGCCAGGCTTCGCTCTGTGTAGAGCTTTATCAAGCCAGGCTTCACTCTGTGTAGAGCTTTATCAAGTCATGCTTCGCTCTGTGTAGAGCTTTATCAAGCCATGTGTAGAGCCATGTTTCGTTCCGTGTAGAGCTTCAAGTCACATTTCGCTCTGCATAGAGCTCTATTAAGTCAAGAGAAAAAGGTTTGTGACGCCACCTAGTGCACCACTCTAGGCTTGCTCTAAACACCGTACCTTCTTAGCATTTAGATGCAAGATGAGAAGAGGCAGGTGAAGGAGGAGTGCCTGGTTCAAGGCAAGGTGTTTGGCATCAAGTGTGTTGGTGAGCGGTGTGTGGCACTCTCCATAATGACTGCCTGGGAACTCTTTTATCAACAACTGCCTTCAACACCTGAGTCCGGCTCACTTGCTCCCCACACACACTCTCACACACCTGCAACAGTGCGCCTTCACACGATCCCACACAAAAAAACGAGCTAACGTATAAAAAAAACGCACAAACACATTCACGAACACGCACAAACACACATTCACGAACACGCACAAGCACACATTCACGAACACGCACAAACACACATTCACGAACATGCACGCACAATAACACGCGCACAAAACAAGTCAGTCTCTAATATAACCTCGCACAGGTACTAATACCCACATACCCATCTGTATACCATAGGCAAAGTGCCCGAAATCGTGCCCAGTCGCACCGTTATCTTTGTCGCCCACACTTCCGCCGCCACAGCGTGTTATCTACCTCTCCGGTTGCTAGTATCTACAGCTTCAGGTGTTAGTGTCCCTCTCCAGGTGTTATCTACAGCTCCAGGTGGTGTCTACCTCGCCAGGTGGAGTGCAGCAGGAGGAGGCGAATGCACCGCAAGCAAAGGATACATGAAGCTCCTCAGACAGACACTCCATAAATGTTTACAATGAAGCAGCTCACATGGCCGCCTCTCCGGTTACGAACTTCAGCCACATTTCGCTCTAAACGCCCAGCATTTATCCGAAATGTATAACATGAGAGGGAATCCTCACACTCCGCAAAATGCGTCTGTGATTTTACAAATTATACGGTATGCTTGAGAAAGTAAACCACCGACATATAAGGTAGAAATTATTGCGCAGCAGCAACAGCCATACCACAGCCTTGCATGACGCAGGGCTATACGTCAGACATGTGACGTCACGGCATACACACGGAGAGAGATCAGTTTCCACTCTAGATTTCTCACAAATCTCAGATGCTGCCCACCTCCTCAGAGCTCAACCCAAACTGCCAGAGTGTTTGCCTTTGGCTAGTTAAACGCGTGGAGAACAAGCTGAAAGAACTTAACTGTGACCACCACCATTACTTTGTTGTTGTCCTCTTTAATGCAACTCATCCTTCAAGCCTCCCTCCTCGAGACCTGGGTATAAGGATGCCACTTTCCGGTACCTGGGTCAGTTTCTCGGGTACCTTTACGCAATACCCACCTCCCCTCACATTACATCTCGGATATCCCTCTCTCCCTTCCCTCTTTCCACACACACACACAGAAACAAGGGGACACAACTGGAAGCTGAAGACTCAGATGAGTCAAAGGGATGTTAGGAAGCATTTCTTCAGCCACAGAGTAGTCAGGAAGTGGAATAGTCTAGAGAAAGATATAGTGGAGGCAGGAACCATACATAGTTTTAAGACAAGGTATGATAAAGCTCATGGAGCAGGGAGAGCAGAGACCCAGTAGCAGACAGCGAAGAGGCGGGGCCAGGAGCTGAGTCTCGACCCCTGCAACCACAATTAGGTGAGTACAATTAGGTGAGTACACACACACACACATGGAGCAGGGAGAGAGAGGACCTAGTAGCAATCAGTGAAGAGGCGGGGCCAGGAACTATGACTCGACCCCTGCAACCACAAATAGGTGAGTACACACACACACAGAACAAGTGAAACAATGCAGTAGAACTTATAATGTTCAATATAACGAGAGTACAGGAAGAGGTCAAGAATCGGAGCCGCTCCGGGGAGCTGCGGGCCGCTAAAACTCTAATTGAACAGGCAGTCAACAGTGAAACCTTAGTGATGCAAATCTTGAGTACAAGGATGTGTCGTGTCTTCGTTGATAATGACCAGTCTATCAGGTCAAAATGGTGATTGTAAAGTGCGGTGCCTTTCTTTAAGGTCCTCCATGCCAGCCACCATCACATTCACTAAGATCCTGGATGCCACCCACCATCACATTCACTAAGGTCCTGGGTGCCACCGACCATCACATTCACTAATTTCCTGGGTGCCACCCACCATCACCTGCACGCCACACTGCTTACTAAGTGTGCCACAACAACCGCTAAGACACTCACTCCCTGCCTGCACGCCCATCCCAAAATACAATCTCTCCAAGTCTCCTCTAAATCCCACTAGATTGCATTCTTACCCTTCCCAGACAGCGATCCAGAGAGGGGAAAATAGTGGAGAGCAGAGAGAGTAGAAATGGTAGAGAACGTAAAGAAAATGGGGTATGAAAGAGGTGGAAGAAATTAAAAAGTAGGAAGAGGACGTAGAGAAGAGTCGGGGATAAAAAGGGAAGAGTAAAAGGAACGAGAGAGAGAGAGAGAGAGAGAGAGAGAGAGAGAGAGAGAGAGAGAGACAGAGAGAGAGAGAGAGACAGAGAGAGAGAGAGAGACAGAGAGACAGAGAGAGAGACAGACAGACAGACAGACATACAGACAGACAGACTTGGAGTGCGGGAGTTAAGGAAAAAAGAAAACGAACAAAAACTTGCAGTATACCAATGTTGAAAAAAACATTATGTTGAACTAACACACACAGGAGCACTAGAACTCACGATGGCGGACACAGACGTCAGAGGGTCAGCGAAGTCTTGGAAGATCGTGAACATTTGGAGGCAGCATAGCTGGACTATCACACGAACATTACTCAGGATAACTTAAGTACACACATACAATCAATGAAGATATCAAATATTAAGGAGACAAGAAGCCTCCTTACAAAGGCTTCCTCTCTATCTCTCTCTCTTTACTGCTACATGGGAAGACACATCCCCCCTCCTACAAAGGTACACCATCTCTCCCCCTCCTTCTACACCACCTCTCCCCCTCCTACACCACCTCTCCCCCTCCTGCTACAAAGGTACACCACCTCTCCCCCTCCTGCTACAAAGGTACACCACCTCTCCCCTCCTGCTACAAATGTACACCACCTCTCCCCTCCTGCTACGAAGGTTCACCACCTCTCCCCCTCCTGCTACAAATGTACACCACCTCTCCCCCTCATGCTACGGTTAAATAAAATCTACAACATTATTAACGTGCACTCTACATTATTACTTTGTAACCAAAAATATCTCAGTTTTAAATTTGGAAAAAATTCCTTAAAATGCTGGAAATTAAAAAAAAAAAACGTGAATGTATTCCGAAGGAGCGACCTTTCTCCTGCTAGTAAGAAAGTTCCCCTCTCCTCCTGCTAGTAAGAAAGTTCCCCTCTCATCCTGCTATTAAAAAAGTTCCCCTCTCCTGCTAGTAAGAAAGTTCCCCTCTCCTCCTGCTAATAAGAAAGTTCCCCTCTCCTGCTAGTAAGAAAGTTCCCCTCTCCTGCTAGTAAGAAAGTTCCCCTCTCCTGCTAGTAAGAAAGTTCCCCTCTCATCCTGCTAGTAAGAAAGTTCCCCTCTCTTCCTGCTAGTAAGAAAGTTCTCCTCTCTTCCTGCTAGTAAGAAAGTTCCCCTCTCTTCCTGCTAGTAAGAAAGTTCCCCTCTCTTCCTGCTAGTAAGAAAGCTCCCCTCTCTTCCTGCTAGTAAGAAAGTTCCCCTCTCTTCCTGCTAGTAAGAAAGTTCCCCTCTCTTCCTGCTAGTAAGAAAGTTCCCCTCTCTTCCTGCTAGTAAGAAAGTTCCTCTCTTCCTGCTAGTAAGAAAGTTCCCCTTCCTGCTAGTAAGAAAGTTCCCCTCTCTTCCTGCTAGTAAGAAAGTTCCCCTCTCTTCCTGCTAGTAAGAAAGTTCCCCTCTCTTCCTGCTAGTAAGAAAGTTCCCCTCTCATCCTGCTAGTAAGAAAGTTCCCCTCTCATCCTGCTAAAGTTCCCCTCTCATCCTGCTAGTAAGAAAGTTCCCCTCTCATCCTGCTAGTAAGAAAGTTACCCTCTCCTCCTGCTAGTAAGAAAGTTCCCCTCTCCTCCTGCTAGTAAGAAAGTTCCCCTCTCCTCCTGCTAGTAAGAAAGTTCCCCTCTCCTCCTGCTAGTAAGAAAGTTCCCCTCTCCTCCTGCTAGTAAGAAAGTTCCCCTCTCATCCTGCTAGTAAGAAAGTTCCCCTCTCATCCTGCTAGTAAGAAAGTTCCCCTCTCCTCCTGCTAGTAAGAAAGTTCCCTCTCCTCCTGCTAGTAAGAAAGTTCCCTCTCCTCCTGCTAGTAAGAAAGTTCCCCTCTCCTCCTGCTAGTAAGAAAGTTCCCCTCTCCTCCTGCTAGTAAGAAAGTTCCCCTCTCCTGCTAGTAAGAAAGTTCCCCTCTCCTCCTGCTAGTAAGAAAGTTCCCCTCTCCTCCTGCTAGTAAGAAAGTTCCCCTCTCCTCCTGCTAGTAAGAAAGTTCCCCTCTCCTCCTGCTAGTAAGAAAGTTCCCCTCTCCTCCTGCTAGTAAGTCCCACTCTCCTGCTCACCAACACTGGGTAAAGGTTCTTAGAAAACATTCTCTGCCACAAAGACTCAGCGTGCAGGTCAATGTTTACAACACAATATACTACATGGTGTTTCAAAAACATGAACATAACTGGTATAGCCTCATCATAAAACGTCGCCTTAACACACACCAGACAGTCCCAAATTTGTACTCACTTTCAGTGTTTTCTGAACGCCTGTCATGCTCCTGTGTCATGCACCTGTGTCATGATCCTGCATTATGATCCTGTGTCATGCGTATGTCATGCTCCTGTGTCATGATCCTGCGTCATGATCCTGTGCCATGCACCTGTGTCATGATCCTGCGTCAAGATCCTGTGTCATGCGTATGTCATGCTCCTGTGTCATGCACCTGTGTCATGATCCTGCGTCACGATCCTGTGTTATACAGTTGTATCTTACAGTTTGTGTTATTCATAATGGGGAAATGAATCATTATCATCCTCCTGTACCCGACAGTATATCTTACAAAAGACGGTCCAACATATTAAGATTTCAACCCACAAAATACACTTCCTACCTTTGTACCATAAAATACAGACATTTAATTGTTTATTAGCAAACATGTGCCCCGTTTTCAGCTCTTTCAATTTAATGACAAGGGTCCTATCGGGCGAAACGTTTTTCTAATAAAATGGTCTGGTGTGGATATATAGGATATTAGAGTTGTTATGTCTTACTCGTAGGATCACGGGCAGTAGAATGGTAGCGTAGGTGAAGTGATACGGACGTAGACTAGGCTTGGATTTATTGCGAACAAACTATTTCTTAGCACAGTATAAAATGTGAGGTTTACACCTTATCAAATATAGTTTAGCACAAAGAAAGTCACTAGCATGCCTGAGTATTACGCCTTCTCAACAGGCTTTTGAATTCAGTCGAATACAGAGGTGAATTAAATACCAGAGAAATATAATGACACGGATTGCAATGCTGTATGGAAGGCACCAGGAATGTTGAGAGGAAATTCCTCGTCCAAGTATTTCACTGTTCAACACTAGTATCTCACTGTTCAACACCAGTATCTCACTGTTCAACACCAGTATCTCACTGTTCAACACCAGTATCTCACTGTTCAACACCAGTATCTCACTGTTCAACACCAGTATATCACTGTTCAACACCAGTATCTCACTGTTCAACACCAGTATCTCACTGTTCAACACCAGTATCTCACTGTTCAACACCAGTATCTCACTGTTCAACACCAGTATCTCACTGTTCAACACCAGTATCTCACCGCTGAACAGCAGTAGTCTACAGTATAAATGGTGGTTCCTGCCTACCCATGTTACTTACATGATAATGAGGTGTTTGACAAGGCGTGGAGGAGGGTGGGTAGTGATAAGGAGTTAGACAAGGAGGGGGAGGAGTGGGAAGAAATGGAGGAGGAGGAGGAATGAGTAATACAACACTAGCCTGCCCACTCCCCAAGTTCCGGCCTCTACGAGGTACCAGAAGAGGGGCCCATGGGCAGCGGGGAAGAACAATACCCACCTCAAAATACATTCCTGGGGCAAGGAGAGGTGGATAAATCATTTTCGAGGATGTACCATTTACCAGGGTAAATGCCACAAACATTTTTGGCTTAATCGGTCCAGCAAAACAAACTCCTCTAAGAATAAATAGAGTTAATTTATAAATTCCTCGATACATTTCTATGAATAAACTTGATACACAATTTTTCTGCCCCACCCCCAACCTTGTTCCTAATTTAATACACATATAAAAACTGTGCAAAAAACAACAACTAATATTTCGACTGATTTCCGGGGTATTTTTGCAACCACGAATTTACTCGTGCTTGCTTGGTCAAATGATCATCGTTGTATAAGACATCATCAAACTAGCACGTCATCAAACAAACTAGCACTTCATCTGTCACCAAACTGGTCTTTGCTCGCTGCTGCGATGTCATCAGTAAGGTTTCACGGTCACAACTACTTTGGGAATCCACGATGAGGCTTCTGGCTTATGAGGCCTCGCCACACCCTACTGCTCAAGCTTATTATCACCTCTTTTAAGAACTAAGCTGGGGCCCAAAGTTTAAAATATAAAACCTTATAAAAATCAATCTGGATACATCAAACAAGTGGACAACTCGCAATTTTTTTTTTTTTGGTCAGGACAAAAAATTTCACTTTTCCTGAGACGGGTCATATGATGGAAGACTCGGTGGCGCTTTTGGACTTATTAAAATAACGGTATTCAATGCCAACAGCATTCATCTAGAGATTCTAGACTAAGGTGCTGAACACTAGATTCCAGGATGATGAGGAACTGATTACCTCGTCTTCCACTGTCTTCTATATATAGTTCTGCCAGGCTGAGGGACTGATTACCTCGTCTTCCACTGTCTTCTATGTATAGTTCTGCCAGGCTGAGGGACTGATTACCTCGTCTTCCACTGTCTTCTATATATAGTTCTGCCAGGCTGAGGGACTGATTACCTCGTCTTCCACTGTCTTCTATATATAGTTCTGCCAGGCTGAGGGACTGATTACCTTGTCTTCTAACGTCTCCAGTTTTAACACCTCCGAATACCCCTGGACTGGACTGCTAAAAACACTGGTTGGTGCAACGTCTTTAAATACAGACTGCCAGGTGTTGCACACTTATTTAATTCCTTATCAAACTTTTGGTCATTTGATCAAGGCCTCTCCACCCCCCCCCCCCCCGTAAAATATTAATGATCACAACACGAGATGTGATGGTAGAGTTTGTATAAATAAGCTGGCAACATGTAATATCAACAAAGGAGATATAAGGTGTCGGTACATGAAAGGCCACATTGCAGTAAAGTGGTACAGTACAGCAACTAACGTAGTTACAGTCAGGGTGGAAGTGGAAGAGTGAATGTAGGTATGGAGGCTGAGAGGTGTGGCATTTTGATACGGATGTCAAAATGACATTAACTGTAAATTAATGGTTCATCATGGAAGTGAGGTACATGTACGGTATGGCATGGACATGAGATGAGGTAGTGGCAGGTACATGTAAGTGCTACGTAGTAATTACATGTAGAGTGCACGGTCGTATCATACATGTAGAGTGCACGGGACATGTAGAGTGCACGGTACATGTAGAGTGCACGGTACATGTAGAGTGCACGGTATGTAGAGTGCACGGGTACAGAGAGTGCACGTACATGTAGAGTGCACGGGTACATGTAGAGTGCACGGGTACATGTAGAGTGCACGGGTACATGGTGATTGTCATGTAGATACACATAAGTAATTAAAGAGTTATGTACAATCATACAAGGATATACAATATATGTCGGAAATAATACATAGCGATACATTGGGAGTATGTTCATTGGAGAAAGTTTTAGGAAGTAAATTTGGTGTCATATTGTATTGGTACAGTAGCTGTAAATAATGTACGTATTAAGTGAGTATGTACATGTTGAAGAACCATTGTAGGTGTTGGAAAGATCTGTTGAATTTTTGAATATAATGTTGTATTATTAGGTTAGGGAATAAAAATAAAAAAATGTATGTAACTCATCTGAATATGTGGAACGTAGATTGGAAATGATGACATTACATATGTATAAAAATCAAGGTTCACACACATATATTTTTATATTCTGTATATTCATGTATTTTAAATAAAATATAAAAAAAATATAGAAAATAGGGCTACACAAGTATATTGTTTTAGGATTAGTTGGTTGCTGAATGGAGTTTAAAGTCTATCTACTACACGAGGCTCATTAAAGCTGCATGTTACATTTTCACCACCAGTCAAGAATACTTTAATACATAAAGTAGGGATTAAACTCTCAGCACACATACACCGAAGAGACATATACCTAACGATATATATATATATATATATATATATATATATATATATATATATATATATATATATATATATATATATATATATTATTATATATATATATATATATATATATATATATATATATATATATATATATATATATATGTCGTGCCTAATAGGTAAAACTGGTCAATTAGCAAGAACTCCTCTAAAATTAAGTCCTTTCTAAAAATTTCTCTTATACGTTTAAAGATATATTTTTATCATTTATGTTAATGTAAAAATTTATAATTTTGTACCAAAAGAATCTTAGAAAACTTACTTAACCTTATTATAACAAGCGCAATTTAATTTAGCCTAATCCAAGTAAATATATTTTTGATACGTTTACAGTAATTTAATAATAAACAAACACAGTGAAATATTTTTTTTTCGTTAGGTTCACAATGATTTTTGCGAAATTATTGCATACACAAATTCTCGCTTGTCTTATATGGCAAGATGAGCGTTGCTATTTAAGCCAAAATCGCAAGTTTTACCTAATCGGCACGACATATATATATACACACACACAAAACCACCACTGTGAAAAAATAGCGAAATTCCAAGCGCTTTCGTGACTTTTCACATTAGTAGTAGTATATAATACTACTAAGTACACACGTGTGTATATATATATATATATATATATATATATATATATATATATATATATATATATATATATATATATATATAGTATATTGTGTATTTAGTTAGTAGTATTATATACATTTAAGAGCTTAAGATACTGGTATTCATTTAGCACTACACCATGAGCATAAAACACCGTTCTCACTCCTACATTGTCTTATAAAAACGCGGCACCTTAAATCTAGTCCGACTTGCTAGGCTTGCTCCACCTCGCACTGCAGGTGCCAAGATGCCGAAGACCTTTTGATCCAGGGAACTGCAGCTACCCTCGTGGAAAAGTTTGAATTTTCCTGAATTCAACATGTGTAAATATGAATAATATAATGATTGCGTATTAAAATGTGATGCTATTTGGACCCTTCGAGAAATTTTAAGTGAAGGGGGGTGTAGAACAGCTGCTGAGTTACGTGGATGGAGAGACGCCATAATGAATTTAATGTTTGAACACTGGATTGAATTGTGCAATGTAATCGGGCGAAGGTCAATTGGTGTATATCGGCCCCAATCCGTAATTTAGAAATTGCTGACACATTCCTGCTAAAGAATTGGGATAAATAGTGTGGAAAATCCTTACATTTCGGCAACAAGAATGGAAAAATAGAGGACACCGATTCTTCGTAGGAGCACACCTTAGTTAAGTGACGCTTACCCATAATGTACAGTAGTTTTGAGTTGGCCATCGTAAATTCTAACTGTAGTGGTATCGTTAGGATGTGTTTCCAAAAAAAATAATTATGATCCAGTAATTAAATAAGTGGAAATACGAATTTCCTTTCTAATAACACTATTATAATTTATGTTCAATAATTATAGTCTGTGTACCCAACAAGCCTAATCATATACAGTCCACACAACTTTAATTTACCAAAGTAGCTGGTTTTAATATTGTAATTATTAATTTAATGTCAGGTCTAGCTTTTTGTGAGAGTGGTAGGGAGTGGGCATCGAGGAAGTGACAGTTCGGCGACCTGCTGTGACTAAGTCCTACTTACCTCACCCAAATTACTTGCAGGTAATAATTCAGGTAATACCCTGTAAATCTCCTGCAGGTAATTTTCTAACATAATAATTCATACTCGTCTTCCTCATATCAAACCTCATTACTTCTTCCATTCCCCAGTATATGTGTCAAACCGCTAGCCGTGATGCCACGGACTTGAAACTCTGCTGACCTGACAATGTTTGAGATCCGTGGCATCACGGTTAGCGGTTACTAAGGAAGTTATAAGCTATCATGTAGCAACAGATGAACCGGTACACCCAGGGTACCACTACGTGTACAACAGGTCCACCACCACCCTACCTACCCACAATTACACCCACCACTACTACCACCACCTGGAAAGCCTAGCGAATCACAGGTGCAACTTAAATCTCCAGCAAGCAATGACAGCTCTCATCCCTTCTACGTTATGGAGTTGTAGAACACGCTTTCGCCATGACAACATTTCGCTCTGTGTAGAGCTTCGCCAAGCTTCACCTGGGGCTGTCACTAGTATATGTGCAGTGTACATGTACGCAACTTTTGCCTCCGTCTAACTAAACATCAGTCAAAACTTTCAACTCGTAGGAAGAATGATCAAATGAAAAAAATAACTTGATATTTCGCAACATTTCCCTTTTCTATTTTTAAGCATTTTCAGTAATTTTAATTAATAATAATAAATTGTTTTCAAGACTTTTTAAATTTTCCATATTAATAATAATAATAAAACGACAGAGTGACCAGAGCTATGACCATAATTTGTGGACAGGTGGACAGGTAAGCCAGCGGAAGGCCTCGGTCAGATGACCAGCTCCAACTGCGAGTCATCATCTGACTAAGACCCGCGTCAGGAAACACTTATCCTGTTTCCTGACGAACCTTACTTAAGTGGTCAGAGCAGCAATTCTACAAACCAGTTTTGAGGCAGCAAAATCCGTCGCTTGTCGTGTGGACATTGAGAGAGACACGAGGCTGCCTCCAGCCTCGTCCTCACTTGTTTAACAATCAAGGTATTAGAAAGTCAAATTTACACACGTTTTTACAGAATGGTTTTTTAATGGAGTTTGAAGTCTATCTACTACACGAGGGTCATTAAGGTCATTAAGTCACCTCTTCACCACCAGTCAAGAATACTTTAATACCTAAAATAGTGATTAAAGTCAACCCTCAGTGTATATATTAATATTATATTTATGGGAAACCGTGAAGCTGGTATACGAGAGTCAAACAGTGCCTGTAGAATGAGAGGTAATCAGATTTAATACAAGAAAGGGTATAGTTGATCTAACTCCTTGGATCATGAGCCCTTTACGGGCATCAAGGAAGCCCTCCCAGCAAGGCAAATAGTGCAACTAATTCCATCGGAGTTCCCGTGGACACTGAACGCGTAGCGGATAAACCATCCCGAGATGGTAACTCCCAAGTAACAGTAACTCCAGCTCAGCTGGAGGGAAACCTGAAACTGCCGTAGCTACTGAAACACTGAAATGTTTGACGATATCCTCATCGCCTTACTGAAGCCTCCCAGCTTAGGGTGACACTTCATTACCTCGTGTATGAAACTCATCCCGTGTGGTGGAATATAACAATGATATTTAGCCTTTGTTTACACTGACTCGCAGTGTATAGGGTAACGGCACACTGCGAATGTTTCTAAGTTTAAATCAAACCAAACCCTGCCTAAGCATCAAATCTTTGCCTCAAAGACAACTTGCCTTATATGGGCCAGTAGGCCTGCTGAAGTGTTCCTCCATTCTTATGTTCCATCTTGTAGACCTGCGTCCTGACGTCATTTATGACGTCTAAGGGAAGTCTCAACTTCCCCATAACGTCACAATGGCCTCACACAACCACAAGAATAGGTGTCCGAAATAGCACATCAATATTACATCACATTCAAGTTAACGTCTGCATGGTCATTACATAGGAGGGTGAGGCCACCATAACAAGATAGTGAGGCCACAATAATATGGCTTATATGTACCTCAGTGGAAGTGCCTTCGGCTAACAATCGAAGGACACGGTTCAATTATGGAGTGGGTGGAGATGGGCATGTCTCCTTGCACCTGCCTGCCTCTGTTCATCTAGCAGTAAATAGGCACCTGTTGTGAATGACAGGTTCCAGGGAGGATGGCAGTATACCTAAGCCAGGACTTTGGAATAAACTGAGGTAGGATAAAAGCTCTTAGTCTATAAAATCAATTATGTAGAAAGCAAATCTTCACACATTGAAATTCTCTCATAGATCCATATACACATAGGAGCATGAGAATAGAGGAACACTGCATTAAGCCTAGTGGCTCATACTTAGCGGATCCTTCTCAAATCCAACCCCCCTTCACTCAAATATTAGTCAGACCCATTCACAAAGCCACCCACAGCCTAAGCTTCAACGGGCCATTAACCCGTGCATACACTGTCGTCCCTGGTGTACATCTACAAGGAAAGGAGTATTGGTCCAACTGACTCACGAAATCGTAATGACGCGATTGCAAACAAACCACGGTATGGGTGGGGATTGAACTTCCCGTATCGTTTGCCATCGTGTCATCATTACGATTTCGTGAGTCATGATGAGGGGAATTGAGCTAGAGTTCGTCACAGCCACGCTGGCGGGATTCATCTGTAAAAACTTGCATTTGTGGTCACAGTGAGACCCATGATAACCTCCCTATGGTGTATAAATATACCTAGTTGGATGAATCTTATGTAGCCAGCTGGTCCAGTGGCTAACGCCGCGAATTCAATTCCCACTCGTACCGTGGTTTGAGTGGTCCAATTCTTTATCAACAGCCTCTCCCCGAAATCAAAACACCTACCTCCCTTGAGGGTAGCACTGGCGTAGATCCCAATACACACAGCAAGTTGTGGCGTAAATTTCAACAACACACTACCAATTGTAGCGTATATCCACACAAACTATCAGCTCTGTCAGCGCATCACAATCAGATCGTTAAACAAAACCTGTTAGTGTGATGATCAACACACACACACACACACACACACACACACACCAAGAAGTGACAGTCGGTTGGGTTGACCACTTCTGCCTTCATACTGACTTTCTTCCCAAAAATTCCTTCACCAGAAGCGATCTATCAAGCGTGTTATCTAATCCTCTTATCTTAATTCTTTTGAATACTAACGAGAGACCACTATAAAGTATTATGACACCTGTGATAAAACCAATGTCTTACAATTATCCGCCTCTCCTCACTGCTAATAATGAGCAGGAGAAACTGACGAGCTAGCAGTGTTAAGTACGTCAGAAATACAGAGATCACCCAGCGGGAATGTGGCGATGACTGAAGTAGTTAGCCAGGAAAAAAATTACAGGCATACCTTGTGGCAACGTTTCGTTCTCCAGGAGCTTTGTCAAGCTCCTGGAGAGCGAAACGTTGCCACAATAAAATGCCCCATTAGTTGCATCTGTGTCTATTTACCTAACACACCTCGTAAATACGACTAATACGGCGCACTTCAATTATATTCAAGATTATTATTCTGAGAAGTGTTAGGAGAGGTGAGGCGCACATCAGCTGACTCCCTCAGTCTGTTTACATTTGTGCACCGCGTTTCTTAGTGTCGTATTCTGGCAGTTTTCGAACTTTTTACCACTTATTGTTATTATTGTAATTATTAATTACAGTACAATGGTCCCAGAGAGTAATGCTAGTGAAATGAGGAGTCGCAAGCCTTCTACTTTAAATCAACAGCTAGAAATGATCAAGCTTAGTGAGAAAGGCATGTGGAGCACCCAGATAGGTCGTAAGCTAGGTCAAGCTTAGTGAGAAAAGCATGTGGAACGCTGAGATAGGTGTGATAGAATCACACAAACTCCACCATCCCCTTCAGCTTTCCTTTGACAATTACTTCTAAAAGTTATAATACAGTATCATTTTTACTTTTGCATCATGTTTTATAGGCCTAGCGCTATGATACTGTAAACATATTTTAGGCTTTTATATGCACTGGAAAGTGAAAAAAGTCTGTGATTAGCTTAACGGCTGTGGTCTGAAACCTAACCCGCCGTATTAGTGCCTGCATTACATGTCAATATATAACGATCACGATTTATTTTGCAGATGCGTATGTCAAGAATCACTCAGATGAAGACTGGGGTGGATATGTTGTGTAATTAGGGTAATACAAAGGCACTTATACGAAACAATCGATAAAGCTGAAGCTCTTAGCAGACAGTAAAAATGTATAGGTACAAAAAAAATATGCTTTTTACGACATTCACCCCGTAGTGAATGCTGACTCGCACAGTCACCAGGAGCTGCACCGAGAGAAGCAAGTCTACATAAAAGGAAGTAGCAATGAGTGAAGTAACACAAATCACCAGAGTCATAGAAGGTAAGAAGAGCAATACCACATAAACTGTTGCTTGTAATTTCAGTGTTAACCTCCCACCACTTGGGTGGTAATTGTTAAACAACTTAAAAGCTAATAACTTAACCTTCAAGAGGAGCTAAGTAGGCTTCTCTCTTTCAACTGCAGCACTTTCTATAACACTTAGACAACAATCAAGAATCTCTCAACACCAAATAACAATCACCACAATAATAACAGTAATCATAAAAGGTAATTATGCAAGTAATATGTCGTACTTACGAAAGAAATAATGGCAGCGAGGAGGAGGATTTTAACTAACAAGTCGTCGAACTGCTCCAGGATGAGCTGTAGCAGACTCTTGCCTTCCTCAGCCGGTAACTCTGCACAAGACAACTTTGTTATAGTCACTAATAAAATCAACAGTACTATTTTGCTTCATGTCTTTCTACCAACATTACTACTATAATCACGGGGAAGCGCTAAACCAATAGGGGTCATATAGCTCATTGGAAACTGATTTAATTTGAGAAAGGGAAGGGTAACTACAGTTGTTGTTTTAATCAGAGTCCTTCACTAGCATCACCACCTTTTTTGAAGTGTCAAGGCTAACCTGGAAACAGTGACTACATTTACTAACGATAATCACGTTTCGCCCAGAGTGGGCTCTATAAAAAACAAATGACAAGCCACTGCGTGGTCGAAACGATGTGATTAATAAAGGTATTATTTACTCAATCTTGACAGTATTTACACATTATATTCCCAAAATACTCACCGTTGGGGCCATATTTCGCCTGGTAATCCTTGACTTGGTGGTCGGTGAGGCCGGTCTCGTGATTTACGCCGAATTTCTGGAGGATGTCCTCGACGGGATAGCAATGCGCGTCTTCCATGATGGCTGGCTGACGGCGGGCGATCTATTCTCTCTCACTTGCTCCGTCCAACTCTGCTACTCTGAAACAATAAAGAAAAAAACACGCTCCTTAATTATCAAAATTTATCAAGAACTAATCAACATACACACATGACCATACACTCGATTGTGAAGTATATTTATGTTGAAGCACTAAACCCGCTGGGGTCATATAGCGCCTGGAGAATGAGTGAAAAACCACAGAATGGGTGGGGTTTGAACCCATGGAAAGCAAGTTCAAAAATTCCAGGCCAGTGCGTAAGCCACTCGGCCAGCTGGCTACAATAAGATTCATCCAACTAGGTATTGGACTTACTTGCCATGGGTTCAAACACCCTTAACGTGGTTTGCAGTCGTGTTATTACGATTTTGTGAGTCAGTGTAACAAATCTGACCACAAGCGCCTTCTTACACTAGCATCAAGCGACAGGAGTGTGACAACAAATAGTGCAGAAAGAATAAACAAAATGCTCTTCATCAATAGTGAAGCAGAGTGCTGGAATGAGATTCAAGAGGTAATAGTGCCGGAATAATTCAAAAATTGTAAATTAAAACTTTAGACGGGACCACCTGATCAAGTAAATACACACACTAAAAGATACAACGGTTTGCAATCAGATCAGCCCTAGAGTTCAAAGTAATGCAACATGAAGAGATTAAAGAACCTGAATTGGTGACTTTGGAAGGAAAAAGGCCTAGTTGAGAAGGTCCTAGGCAAGGCCTTGGGAAGAAGGCCTAGGTAAGGCCTTGGGAAGAAGGCCTTGGTAAGGCCTTGGGAAGAAGGGCTAGGTAAGGCCTTGGGAAGAAGGCCTAGGTAAGGCCTTGGGAAGGCCTAGGTAAGGCCTTGGGAAGAAGGCCTAGGTAAGGCCTTGGGAAGAAGGCCTAGGTAAGGCCTTGGGAAGAAGGCCTAGGTAAGGCCTTGGGAAGAAGGCCTAGGTAAGGCCTTGGGAAGAAGGCCTAGGTAAGGCCTTGGGAAGAAGGCCTAGGTAAGGCCTTGGGAAGAAGGCCTAGGTAAGGCCTTGGGAAGAAGGCCTAGGTAAGGCCTTGGGAAGAAGGGCTAGGTAAGGCCTTGGGAAGAAGGCCTAGGTAAGGCCTTGGGAAGAAGGCCTAGGTAAGGCCTTGGGAAGAAGGCCTAGGTAAGGCCTTGGGAAGAAGGCCTAGGTAATGCCTTGGGAAGAAGGCCTAGGTAAGGCCTTGGGAAGAAGGCCTAGGTAAGGCCTTGGGAAGAAGGCCTAGGTAAGGCCTTAGGAAGAAGGGCTAGGTAAGGCCTTGGGAAGAAGGCCTTGGGAAGAAGGCCTTGGGAAGAAGGCCTAGTTAAGAAATGTACCACCGAAACACAATCCCGAGAGAAATTGACGAGGCAAGGGAAAAGAGGTTTAAGCTAGAACTACACTTGGTTATGTCTCAAGGTGGTAGAAAATTGAACGAACTGCATGATTAAGAGCTGGATGTGCACTCAATAACACCATTAAACTATTACGATGTGGTCCATTTAGCTTTAATCGTTAATGCCGGATGACGCAGCTTAAAGGGTAGGACCAGGAGCCGAGACTCGAACCCCTCCCTCTCTGTGTACATGAGCAAACAACATAAAATTAAGAAACATGAGATGAACTTTCTTAGAAAATATTAGTTCACGAACAGATTGGTAGATATCTATAATGGGATCCAAGAGAAAGGGGGCTTGTTTTATATATACAGGAAGCTTTAAATATTACGACAAACTAAATATAGAAAACAGGACACATAGCTATGCTCTTGTAGCTATAAATAGGTAACCACAAATAGGTAATCTCTCGCATATACTTAGTAAAAAAAACCGCACTGCAACCTCTTTCTACAATACTATCGCACACAGAATAATACTCAGAAATAAGAGTATATTAGTTAAATCAAGGAACCATTTTTCTCCCTTGGTACAAAATTTACTGTAAAAAAAATATCGTAGTCTTAAATCTTTATATTTACTCGCATGTAACATTGCAAGTGAACACTGAGTGAGGCAAGAGCATGAGTGTCACTCGCGCGGCCTGTTGACCACCTGTCCTACACCATCAATAAGCTCAGTGACGCCTGTGAACTCACTTATCTCAATGATGTACACTCTGCCTTATCTCTCAGGGGTTACACAACTCCCTGTAGTAGTGAGGTAACCGCCCTGTTTATAAATTCTCTGATACCGTACAATTGATGTGGTTGGCTTATTATATTTACAATCTTACTACATAAGGCTGCGTGTAACCTGTAAACCACCAGTCAAGAATACTTTAATACCTAGAATACGTATTAAAAGGAATTTCTCACTATATGTATACTGAGATCTCCATACCTCTCATTGTAAATACACCCCTCTCGATGTGTATACACAGATACACACCCTCAGTGTATATACTCTATCACAAATAGCGTGTAATGTCAATGTCCCAAGATTTGATTTATCACTTAACTCGCTAACACAGTCATGTTATCTAAACAAAAATACTCTTGAGCGCATTACTTGACGATATACTATTACAAATTATGCAAATAAAGTATTAATTATTTATATTTATTACGGATTCAGGAGTCGCCTCAAACGTGTATCACAAACAAAAACTTAATTTTTACTACTGAAAATTGATGGGGTTGGGAGTAAGTAAATGCCAAATACAACACATTTTCTACGTGAATTGCATATGTTATTCCTCATGGTTGCACTGTTGACATATAATCTGCCTGCTAATATAATAGCTAGTGGAGGATATATACACCGTGAGGTGTATGTCTCTCAGTATATATATGCTGGGAATTTACTTTAATCCTTACTTTAGGAAATAAAAGTATTGTGGTCTGGTGATGAGGTGACATGCAGCGACCCTCGTGTAGTACAGTAGATAGATTTTAAACCTGATTATTTAACTAGTAGCTCCTTTATATGGCTGCCTAACCTAGTATTCATTTTAGTTGTTTTACCCGGCCCCTTCTGTAACATGCTTCACTGTAAGATTTATGTGACTGAAATAATTTTGTGACCATCCCTTTGCTACTGTAACCATTACTCGTGTAAATAGTTCGTTACTAGTGTAACATGCTGCTTATTCCACCACTACTATTCCCCTCCTTTCTTCCCGACCTGTCTTCTGGTCTTCTCTGATTTTCTCGCTTAGTTGTAATTTGACAATGGTCCAGGGAGGACTGAAAAGTGGTCGTACGTTTTCACACACTAAGTGAGGGTTATTCGTGAATATAACTTCAGTCATAAGAGATACTGACGTTGACGAATAAGATATTTGCAACACCTGGGTATCGTTATTCTCGGCTATGAAGACACCTAAGTGTTGCACAGGTGCCTCATCAACTTGTCGGTATTGTATACCATCAAAAATACAGTGTCGATTTTTTCCCCTCAGACACCAGCCAGTTACTGGAACTAAGACGAGAGAGATCTCTATCTATACATGGAAAATATTGTCAAGCCTGACAGGTTTTTTTTTTTTTTTTGAACTATACTCTCACCTCCCAGCTTGGGACTAGGATGCCTGGGTAGCCACTTCGATAATCTAGGCTATTGCTACCCATAACTAATGCCTATTATTATTACAATAATCAAAAAGAAGTGCTAAACCTACAAGGGTCATACAGCGCAGTAACTAATGCCTAATTATCATCATCGCGGAAGTGCAAAGCCCGTACGGGTCACTCATATAATGCCTGGGGTATACAAAGCAGTCAGATTTTATCTATTAAAGGGAAGGGTAGAGCCAGGTCCTTGGATCATGAGCAGGTCTTTACAGAATTAGGGATATGAACTCCATCATCCACTTGATATGGTATCTAAGTGTATAAGCTTTACAATTTTATATGGTGCATAACTCGGTATGCTTCTCTCCCATTAGCTGCTGGGCTAACTTAAGTACAATGGTTTTTAAGTGTTGGGCTTCCTTGTGTAAGAAGTGCCGACGAGGGTTGTAGCCTCATCCCCTCCACTACGAAGAAATGCTGACTTGGTCTTTAGACCCTCTCCGTACGACATACTATTTTATTGATCTACAGCTCTGATGCCATGGCACATTATTAGTCACTTTTAGCAGGGGGCGGAGCAACAGTATATTTAAGAAAGCCGGGAATAGCAAAAGAGAAACTGGCCCGAGAGCCTCGGAAAGCCAGGAAGGGCCTTTGTGGGCTGCAACAGTGGCAAGAGACACGAATATGTTGTGAGTACTGAAAGTGTCCAGACATTTTCCAATTGGTAACCCCACCCCTTTCCCCCCAGTAATACTGTTCCATTCCTGTATAGGGATTTTGTGAATTATAGTCAGTGTGGTAATTAAGTTATAGAAATGCAATTTTTTTTTTAACCCCCAGTCTTCGTGATCCTAATTCTCCTGTTTATTATTAGTTTTTGTTTCTTTATTGTAACACGATTATGCTGAATAGGGAAGTATGAATGAATCAATGATTCGTGGATAGTAGTGAACCAGTACAGTGATTAACCAATGGTCAGGAAGTCTCGTCCGTATAGGTTATCACAAAGATTTCATTTCTTTCATGTTTGCTATCAAGATGAAGTAAATACACCGAGAGGTATATAGTTCTCGGTGTATAAACACTCAAGACTTTAATCTATTTTGGAGGTTCCAGTATTGTACATTGTTGTACAGGTGACAAGCAACGTTTAAATGACTTGTGTAGTCGATGCAACCAGAGGACAAGAACTTCTACTTAGAACTCCTTTATGGGAGGTGCCTTAGTGACGATGAAGGGTTCTTGATCAAATCTTACTGCCTCCCGTACCCTAGACGCTGCATAATTCCTAAGGGTTACAACAAGTTGTTTAGATTGAATTTTGTCTTATTTCTTTAGCCTGTATAAATTTTAATACCCACTGCCTCACATTTGATATTACAGACTGACTTTTTTCATACTATCACAATGGTCGCATTTGCCAAACAAGCTTTTTTCAAAACCTTTTATACAACTCCTATTGTGATTTGCTCCATTGACTCCGTGGATGAAATAGCATAAGGTCGACAGATACTTTTCTGAACAGGCTGTTATCGGGACAATGTTTTGCTCTTGGGAGCTTTATCATGACTTGATTAAGCTCTATACAGAGTGAAAGATGCTTAATAAAAGCTTCTCATGAAGCCTGTGGCATTGTTTTAATACCCTTTCCAATGTCAGTTTAAGATAAATGTAAAATAATTACATTCATAAAGAATAAAAAGCCAATACCGTGACTGTAATACCAAGCAAATAACCCGCACTTTGGAAAGGGACCTTTTGACTAGGTTTCGGTCCATTCTGGAGCATTGTCAAGTTGTGACTTAACAATGGTCCAGGAAGGGCCGAAACGTCGTCATAAGGTTCCTTTCCAATGTGCGGTTATCTGTGTATCCATTACATGGGATACACATGCTGGAGACAGTAGAAAACATGAAGAATTAGTTTGAGGAGATCAGTCCCTTATCCTTGAAAAGGTGTTCTATTCATAAATTTTAGACTGAATAGTCCATTAGTCGTTCAGTACACTAAACACTTCCTTTTAAGGTTGAGGGACTGATCGTCTCTTAATTACTACTTCCCGTCTTCCACCATCTCCAACAGATTCATAAATGCTGAAGGACTGATCACCTTAAACTACTTTCAAGTCCTCCACAATCTCCAGAATTACTCTCTGTATTGATTTGACAAAACTACTGTTTGACAAAACGTCTCCACAATATACCCAAGTGTTGCACATGTATTTTATTCACCCAAAGGTCGTCTTTTGTTGATATTCTGAAGACCCTAAATTCTAATTTAGTGTTTTTCCTAGCACTGCGTCTAGAAAAGGTAGACGTCTATCTAGCTCATCCTCCATGGTGAATTTAAGGGTTCTGGAGTGCTGATTCTATCAAGGAGTACAGTTGTGTCGGGTAGCCAGGGTACGATAACTAGGCTATCTTCCACATCTCGCGAGTGTGCGGTGTCTCTCTTCTCAAAGTGTTTCATGTACAGGCTAGCTAGGACCGCACTCTATACACAAAGTCGCCAAACGAGAAGCAGTTGAAAGTGATATAGCTCGATACTGTCAACGAAATTCTTAGCTGGGAAAGGAAGATCCAGGTCGTAAGCAGACTAGAATAAATAACTAAGCACAGCTGTCTGCAAGAGTAACGAACTTAATACAGATACATGTACATGGGAGTACATAGAAATGAGAATACATGGGAAAGACAGCAGAGCACTTTAAGAGCACTAAGTCCACACCGAGGCTATCTACTGAAAACCCCTCAAGGGAGGTTCCTTGATGTTGGTGAGGGGCTTTTGATCTAGGGAATTGGATCTGTGCTCTGGTTCCCTGAATTGAGGCTGAATACCTTCCATCCCCCCCATGTGATGTATAATCCTACGGGTTTAGCGCTCCCCCATTATTATAATTATAATATCTACTGAAAAGATCAGACCTATCTACGTCTACCTAGATTATGGACTATCGTGTATTATCTAGATGTACAAGTCAATGATAGAAAAGCAGAAGACTCTGATGGATGCAAAAAAAAATAGAAGCAGAAGACTTCATTCAACTTATTAGCCCTTAGGGACTGCAACTCTTGATATCCAAAGAAAACCAAACAGAGCGACTTATTTCCATTATGGTCCTAAGCTCCTCTTACCCAGGATGAAACCACAACAGTCGACTAACATCCAGGTAAACAGGTACAACAAGTGTTGGGAAACATGCCCAGTGTTTCCCGCGTCCAGGTGCGAATCCGAGTTCTACTTTCAAAGGCACTACGCAGCTTCAAAAATAGGTATGATTGGGGCCTCGAAGCCAGGAATTATGGTGATAGGACAGGAACTTTGAATCTACCCCTGTGAATATAATATTTTCCCGCCACTGTTTCCTGGATAAAACCCCACTGCTTTCATCGCAGAGGGAAGACACTAGCAGGCAATCTAGCAGCAACATAATTAAGTCTTGAAGACCATCATTAATTCTAACTCGCTGAAGGGGGGGGGGTACCCCTGTGGTTTAGCGCTTCTATTTGATTATAATAATATAATGAAGGGGGGGGGGACACGTCGAAAGCGTGTCAAGACAATCTTAAACTAGCAGGTCAGTGCCCTATCCACTGTACCAGTCAATCGTGTTGTTGTTGCAATCGTGTTTTACAGTATACACTAGGAAGATTAGCATGGGCCCCACTGATCAAAAATTTTTTTTTTATAGACGAATCTCTCGCCATAACTTGTGTTCTCACAAGCTCATGTATCATAACATCATTTTCTCCTGGGTAAAGCTGGTCAAATCTCTAGTTTCTGAATACAAAAGCACACTGCCCACGGTATTATAGACGATCAGGTGTACAAAAAAAGCTTCTATTATGACTTTGCTCTGCGTAGAGCTTAATAGACACATGATTTGATAATGCTGTGTAGAGCCTTATCTTGTACTGGTAAAGCTCTTCATTGAGTGATACACTCACAATAAGAGATTGTTCTTTACCTGGAGGGTGTTGCGGGGGTCAACGCCCCCACGGCCTGGTCCATTACCAGGCCTCATAGTGGATCAGGGCCTGATCAATGAGGCTGTTACTGCTGGCTGCACTCAAACCGACGTACGAACCACAGCCCGACTGGTCAGGTACTTACTTTAGGTGCCTGTCCGACTAACTCGTGAAGACAGCCAGGGCTCTATTGGTAATCCCTCTTATGTATGCTGGGAGGCAGTTGAACAGTCTTGGGTCCCTGACACTTATTGTGTCGTCTCTTAGCTTACGCATTGCGTCCCTGCTTTTCATTGGGGGATGTTGAATTGTCTGCAGAGTCTTTTCTTTTCATATGGCGTGATTTCCATGTGCAGAATTTTTACTAGTCCCTCTTAAGATTTTCCAAGCGTATATTATCATGTATCTTTCTCGCCTTTTTTCTTCACGTCTCTCATGCATATCGTCTCTCATCCATCTTGTCTCTCATCTCTCTCACCTCCCTGCCCTCTCATCTGTCAGTGGCTCGTCTGTCTTTATTTGTCTCAGTCTCTTGCCTGTCTCAATCTATTTTTGTCCCAATTTCTATTTTGACCATCTCCAATTAATCATTATCTCTTTCATCTGGTTCTGTCAACTCGCTGTCTCCTCTTCCTCCCTCTCTCCTCCTCCATGCACGCAGGCATTTTGCTTTCACCTTAGCATACTATATTTCTATAAAATGGAGACTTAAGAACAGAAGAAGGAACACTGCAGCAAGCCTACTGGCCCATGCGAGGCATGTCCAAGGCTCCTACCGGCTTAAGCCAATGCCCCAACCTAGTCAGGACAGGTCACATTCACTTAAGGGAGGAGCACGGCATCTATTTTTAAAACTACTAAGTTTTAGCCTCTATAACTGTACTCGGGAGTTTGTTCCACTCATCCCCAACTTTATTACCAAACCAGTTATTCCTTATATCCTTCCTGAATCTGAATTTTTCCAACTTAAAGCCATTGTTGAGAGTCCTGTCTAGGCTAGATATTTTTAGCATGCTATTTACAAAATATATATAAGAAGGTATCACCTCGAGTGCTAACTGGGGACCCTCAGCCTCGGAGAAGAATGAATGTACTTTCAAAGATCACAACAATGTTTCTACCGCATCTGCTAGGAAAATGATGAGATGGATAATAAGAACCTTCAAAACAAGGGATGCCAAGCCAATGATGATACTATTTAAATCGCTTGTTCTCTCTAGGCTGGAATATTGCTGTACACTAACGGCCCCTTTCAAGGCAGGCGAAATTGCAGACCTGGAGAATATACAGAGAACTTTCACTGCATGTATAAGTACGATAAAGCAACTAAATTACTGGGAAGGGTTGAAGTCCCTTGACCAGTACTCCTTGGAACGCAGAGAAGAAACGTACATGATAATATACACTTGGAAATTTTTTGAGGAACTAGTCCCAAATCTGCACACGGAAATCACTTCCTATGAAAACAAAAAACTCGGCAGGCGGTGCAACATCCTCCCAATGAAAAGCAGGGGCGCCACGCGTACACTAAGAGACAACACAATAAGTTTCAGGGGCCCAAGACTGTTCAACTGCCTCCCAGCATACATAAGGGGAAATACCAATAGACCCCTGGCTGTCTTCAAGAAGGCGCTGGACAGGCACCTAAAGTCAGTACCTAACCAGCCGGGCTGTGGTTCGTATATCAGTTCGCGTGCGCTCAACAGTAACAGCCTGGATGAACATGTCCTTATTCCCCACAAGGCCAGGTCATGGACTGGGCCGCGGGGGCGTTGACCCCTGGAACACCCTCTAGGTATACCCCAGGGACAAATCTAGAGATTTCTCCCCAAAGTTGTTCTTCCCCTACCACCTCCTATATATGCATGTGTTTTTCTGATCTTCGTTTGAATTATGTATGGACACACATTTACATATTGAGTAGCTTTATATTCAAGAAAAAGCGTTAAACTCCAAGGGTCATACCGATTTTCTAAATTGTATATTATTAATAAACTGGAAGGCGAAATATTCGAAAACGCCTGTAAATAATTATAAAATATATAAAAAAATAAACACAAGCGTTAAGCCCGTATGGGTCATACAGCGCTGACAATTTTTTTTCAATTTTTTTTTGCAACTAAACAAAGGAAATTATCGGGCATTTATTTTAGGTTTGTGGAATAAATAATAATCCCTCAATGGAGGTGCTTTAATGCTTGTGAAGGGTTCTTGATCCAAGGAATTATATCTGTTCTCCCCTTGGGTCGAATAATTGCTTCTCATTTCTAAAGTGGTGAATAGGTTTTAACTCTTCCACATATAATAATAATCTTGCATTCCTGAAAGACGCTAACCTCTTTGGTTTATGGCAATATTTTAAGTTATTAATAACCGACACTACGATAACACAGAAATATGTAAAGAAAAAAGTTAACACGTTCTACTGACTATCCTGGGTTATTCACCCTTCAGGGTTAATAACCCAGAATAAGGCAAGAAAGCTCATCACTGTGGCTTATTTCAACTGCTGTCCTTTTCATTTCTTCAGGTTGCCACTTACACGTCTACTAATTCCCAGGTATCTATTTACTGCTAGGTAACAGTGGCAGTAGGTGCTGCGAGGCTTGCCCGTTAGTGTCGCCTCTACCAGGGTTCGACCCGGGTACTTTTAGTAGTGAACTGAATGTTTTACCACTGGTTGGTGGGTAGAGGACCGACAAACATGGGTAATAAAAGAAATATATAGACTTAAGGTTGAGTAAACCTTTATAATGAGTTAATACAGACGTGTTACCCACGATATCACTGTAGGTAGTACCTTCCTTCCTTCCTTCTCTCTCTCTCTCCTCTCTCCTCTCTCTCCTCTCTCTCTCTCTCCTCTCTCTCTCTCTCTCTCTCTCTCTCTCTCTCTCTCTCTCCTCTCTCTCTCTCTCCTCTCTCACTCTCTCACTCTCTCTCACTCTCTCACTCTCTCTCTCTCCTCTCTCACTCTCTATACATTTCTAATTTATTCATTTATGTGGCTGTTACTCTCATATATTTTCATTTAATATTTTTCCTGGAAATAAATTTGTCATGTGCGTACTTGTATCATGTTGATGAGGACTCACCCTCATTGAGATTATTAATAACTGTTTCCATGTACTGTGCATCAGTGTTGCAACACAGCAGCACTGAAGCAGCGACACCACGACACCATCATTTAATCATCAGCAGCAGCTTGAGCAGCAGCAGCAGCTTGAGCAGCAGCTTGAGCAGTTCCTGGCTGGCCAGCAGCTGATGATGACGGACCTGCACAGGTTCACACCCTCCCGGACAATACAATTATTAACTCACTTCACTCCACTTTTAACCTCACCACTACCACCTCGCAATGTTTGTGACGCGACGCACCATCGTATCGGCGATGAAACTGGCGACGGACGTACGATAAAGTGTCAAGCACAACTTATCAAGTGAGATTTCCCCACTGAAGTTTGTGTCACACGCCCACCATCACCACCAGAAAAACACTGAGTAGCGTATGGCCACGTACTGGCGTCTCGACCACCACAAGTGACGTCTCACATGCGTCTCTCACTGTAAACACACTTATTACTCAAACTTTACCCTCTATGTTACTTTCCGATTTATAAAACACTATGTGGGTATGGCTTTAAGACAAATAAATTCGAGTGAGCGTGTATGAGAGGCTAGATATAGCGCAATAATACCTGTGGCAGCAGACGACGCCTCTCAGCTGATTCCTGCCTCACCATGACGGGAAATTTACCTGCTCGCGGAGCTTAAAATATAAAAGCCTCTATCCCTGGTCATAATTATAATCTCCAACAACAAATACCTCGTTAGAGGCTGACTACTGTAAGACAATACTGGGGTCAATGTACACACATATATATATATACATATATATATTAGGATTTGCAGAGTTGCCGAGGAGCTTAAACGTGATACTCAATGTGGATGACTGTGGTTGGCTGGCCCAGCGCTGACGTACACTATAAGCAGCTACCATTGGTCCGCGCCCACTGAACTAAAATAGTACAGGCCTTTTCGAGTGCGCCAAGTTCAAATGGTGTTCATTTTTGGACTAAGGGGGTTACCAACTCCCTCGCCATCCACAGCGGGTTTAGAAATACCCAGAGAGCGTCGTCAGGGGCTTGTTCTTTCTGCCAAGTAGGTACACACGGAAATGTCGTTGGCTGTAGATATAAACATATATGATCCCATAATATTTCTGCTATGCATTGAAGGTTACTTGCTTTGCGTAATTTGATACGTCATCGGATCTAATGTCATTAAATGAGCAAACTCATATCTCGTACCTTCCTACTTTTAACAAATGCTTATCAGATAAGAAGACAGTTAAACTTTACCACGGGTGGGGTTCGAACCCGCGGTTAGAGTGTCTCAAAACTCCAGACTCTCTGACCGCGGGTTCGAACCCCACCCGTGGTATGGTTTGTTTGCAATCGTGTCATTACGATTTCGTGAGTCAAGAAGACAGTTCTTACCAATGGTTCCATGAACAAAAGAACAAATTTATACCACTGTAATGCAGAAGAACATTAACATTTGTGTTAACCCACTGTATAAGGAATCTTTACCTTATATGCTTTGCATATAAGGGCGTCCTTAGAGCATTCAATTATTACATTATCAACCTTATCCAGTTCTCTGTAATATTCATGTGTGTTCTGAAGAAATACAAATATGAGTTTGAGGATAAAATAAGAAAGACAAGAATGTGACGTATATCCTGCCCCAGGATGCGACCCACTAGTCGACTAACTTCTAAGTATGTATTTGCTGCTAGGTGAACCTGGGCAGCAGGTACTAGGTGAACCTGGGCAGCAGGTACTAGGTGAACCTGGGCAGCAGGTGCTAGGTGAACCTGGGCAGCAGGTACTAGGTGAACCTGGGCAGCAGGTGCTAGGTGAACCTGGGCAGCAGGTACTAGGTGAACCTGGGCAGCAGGTGCTAGGTGAACCTGGGCAGCAGGTGCTAGGTGAACCTGGGCAGCAGGTACTATGTGAACCTGGGCAGCAGGTGCTAGGTGAACCTGGGCAGCAGGTGCTAGGTGAACCTGGGCAACAGGTGCTAGGTTCACCTAGGCAGCAGGTGCTAGGTGACTTGACAATCCTTGAACGCTGTTTTGTGGGGGTCCGTTGCTGTTTACTATGGAGTGAACTATCATCAAGAATTAAAAAAAAAATCACAATACCGTGGATGCGACACTTCAGCAAAACCCGCACTTAGGAAGAGGAACCACCTGACGACGTTTCGGTTCATCCTGACCTTGACAATGGTTCAGGATGGGCCGAAACATCGTTATAAGGTTCCCATCCAAAGTGTGGGTTTTTGGTGAACCTTACCATCAAATCTTGTGAATGATCGTTAATGTTCTCAGGTGGACCGTGACGTTACTGGGACACGTCGCTCAACAGTGACCAAGTCCCACTCAGCTGGTCACTATGCTACAGACGCGTCAGATGATATTTTCACTATTCTCCTGACATACTCGTATGTTTCAAACACCCCCAGGATTCAACCCGGGTCTTTATGGTTGTTAGCCAGACGCTCCATCAGTTATGTGATAAGTAATACACCTTAATTTTAATGACAAAACCAAAAGAATTTGTTAATGAACACGGGATGGCACTGTGTGAACATCTGTGGACCAAGCCTCTTCGACTACTGATGAATAAGACACATGTGCAACACCTGCTAATTGATGAATAAGACATTTGCCTCATTCATCAATTAGCAATGGCAAAGTTAAAATCTTCAAGAAATAACTGGACCACTGTCCACACCAAGTGCCAGATCAAACAGACGGTGATGACTGGGCCAGCGGGACGCTAACAGCAGCAGCCTGGTTAAACACTAAATTAATAATAATAATAATAATAATAATAATATCTTTATTTCTACAGGTACAAGAAGCCTGGCTTCAGTGAGGCTTCGAGGCTTGAAAAAACCCGAAGTCGGTCACAACGTGAACCTACAAGATGGCTTTCAGCATCAGTAAAAACGTAAACAAGAGCTCCTGCAGACAGCGCTAGCAAGACGCTATTCCGACAACGTTTCGCTCATCAGAGCTTCATCTTAACACGATAAAGCTCTGCTTGAATGTGCTCTGTTTTACGCCTTCGTATCGCTCTTAGATGAAAAAACACTCATCCCAGTTAACAGTTAAGGTTCGTCAGGAAACACGACAAGTGCTTCCTGACGCGGGTCTTAGATGATGACCCACCTTTGGAGCTTTTGGTCATCTGACCGAGGCCTTCCGCTGGCTCACCCCTCCACCCCTTAAACAAATATAGTTATAGTTATAACCATTTATATATTGAACATTTCCTCAGCCTCACAATTACACATACAACAAGTTTAATGTTTTTTTCTTTTTCTTATTATTGATACACAACACAGACAACTTGGTGAATAAGACACATGTTTCTCATGTGTCTTATTCACCAATTCGATATTAGTGTGTTTTATAGGATTTATAGAAATGTCTTGCTGTCTTCTGTCGCTCGTTTCCTCTTTATTAGTAATAAAAGGCCACTTGCGTAATAAGCAGGGTAAAAAATGGCTTTACTGACACGCTTACGAGATATTTCTACGCTGTTAAATGTCTGCTCTGTGTGTGTTGTGTGTACTCACCTAATTGTACTCACGTAATTGTGATTGCAGGGGTCGAGTCACAGCTCCTGGCCCCGCCTCTTCACTGGTCGCTACTAGGTCCTCCTTTCCCCGCTCCACGACCTTTATCATACCTCGTCTTAAAATTATGCATGGTTCCTGCCTCCACCACGTCACTCCAGACTATTCTACTTCCTGACAACTCTATGACTGAAGAAATCCCTCTGGTTCATCTGAGTCTTCAACATCCAGTTGTGACCCCTTGTTGCTGTGTCCCATCTCTGGAACATTCTGTCTTTGTCCTGTGTGTGTGTGTGTGTGTGTGTGTGTGTGTGTATGTGTGTGTGTGGGTGGGTGGTTTGTGCGTGTGTAAGTGTGTGCAACTACCTATTTGTAATTACCTATTTCTAGCAACAGTAGAAGAGTTATATTTGTGGTGTCCCGTTTGCAATACTCTGTCCATCATATATTATTATTTATAAATTTCCACTGGTTGCAGAACTTACTAATTTCTCCTTTAAAATGTCCCACTGGTCAACTACTCTATTTCGAGAAGAGACAATTTCTACTATACTTTCCATTCCACTTTTCCTCAATTTGCAACTGTGGTCTCTTGTGTCCTTGTTGTAGCTACTAAGAAGTCTTCTTCATCTACTGTTTCAAAACTTTGTATGTAGTTTTCATGTCTCCTCTTTTCCATGTGTTTTCAGTCTTTCGTCATACTTTTTTTTTGTTTTTATATATCTTTTGACACTTTCTGAATTATTTACATCCTTGTATAATGTGTGGCCACCACAGCTGCTGCATATTCCAATTTTAGCTTAACATTTGGTGTGCATAGCTTCTAATATCTTTCCATCTATCTATTTGAAAGCTATTTTATAGTTTGCAAGTATAGAAGATGAGTTTCTCAATATATATTTAATATGATCTTCCAATAAACTTTTTTGTAATAATAACTCATAGATCAATATCTCTTTCTGTATAATATTTTCAATATTTTGTCACAGTGACTTGTGGCCGGATTTGACTTTGTCTTAATTCAATTACGTGGCATTTTTCCGTCATTAAATTCTATCATGCATGTTTTACTTCATGCTCTAAGTTTATTTAAGTCATCCTACAGAGATTTACTTTCATTTTATTGTGTATTTTACCTAAGATTTATGCATCGTCCCCCCAAAAATATATTCATATAGATTTCTACTTCTTCTGGTATGTTATTTATATAAATTAAAAACATCGGAGCAAGTACAGATCCTTGTGGCACCCCACTGGTGGCGACTTCCCACAAGGACATTTTTTTTCTTTTACAACAGTTCGTGTGTTCGTCCCAAACAGGTGTCTCCTCCATTGTAATAATTTGCCTTGTATCACCTCCTTTATTCCTCGTTTATCAATTAATTTTTCACTGGGTATTCTGTCAGAAGATTTCTTAGTCTAAATATACTCAATCAGTCCTATTTTTTTCTTGATCAGTTTCCATGACTATCGTAAGAGATTAATTTATTTGCTATACGGGTTTTTGCAGACTCTTAACCAAATTGTTTACTAGTTGACTCACGAAATCGTAATGACACGATTGCAAACAAACCTTACCGCGGGTGGGGTTCGAACCCGCGGTCATAGAGTCTCAAACTCTAGACCGTCGCGTTAGCCACTGGGCTAACGCGACGGTCTGGAGTTTTGAGACTCTCTGATCGCGGGTTCGAACCCCACCCGTCGTATGGTTTATTTACTAGTTAGTGATCTCTCATCTCTTTAAGTATTTTTTTCACTTTCCTCAAATGACTTTTTCCAATTGTGTTTACAAGAATACTTGTCAGTGAAGCCCATCTCTGGTTTAAATGGTCTTTTATTCTTCTCTTTTTAAAGTATTGCTCCAATGTCCGCCTTCTTCCCTCTAGTGAAATTTAAAAATGAATTTTTACTAAGACTTATTTTTCTGAATTTTTTTTTTTTTGAAAACTCGTGATTTCTGTCCCAACTTCTGTTGTTTTTATTTCCAGGATCCAGAAGTAATTTCTTCACTTTCTCTTTATTTACTTCAGTATCCTGACATTCTACACTTAACAATATATTGTGTCGACACATTCTACACTTAACAATATATTGTGTCGACACATTCTACACTTAACAATATATTGTGTCGACACATTCTACACTTAACAATATATTGGTGTTATACTCGCCCCAAGATCTTTCTCCTTGAGTGAGGTTTGCAGTCTTTGGCCACCTAGCCTGTACTCTGTCTGCGGTCTTCTTTACCCTTCCCCGATCTTCATGACTTTGCATTTGGTTGGGTTAAATTCGAATAGGCAGTTGCTGGACCAGGTTTGCAGCCTGTCCAGGTCTCTTTGTAGTCCTGCCTGATCCTCATCTGATTTAATTATCCTCATTAACTTCACATCATCTGCAAACAGTGACACTTCTGAGTCTATCCCGTCCGTCATGTCATTCACGTATACCAAAAACAGCACTGGTCCCAGGACTGACCCCTGTGTGTACTCACCTAATTGTGGTTGCAGGGGTCGAGACTCAGCTCCTGGCCCTGCTCCTGGCTCTGCTCCTGGTGTGTGTGTATAAGTGTATATGTGTGTGTTTGTGTGTGTTTCTCGACTCACCAAATTATGTTTTGCTGGGGTCGAGTATTAGCTCCTGGACCCCACTATTTTTTTATTTCATTACACGTACAAGCTAAGAGCTGCTTCCCTGCCACTCACACTTGTCTACTAACACCTGTGATGACACTCACACTTGTCTACTAACACCTGTGATGACACACTTGTCTACTAACACCTGTGATGACACACTTGTCTACTAACACCTGTGATGACACACTTGTCAAACTACACCTAGTTATGTCCTCATGTCTTGTATACAAACCATGATGACACCCCTTGTCTACTCACCAGTGTGACACTCACCTTGTCTACTCACTCGTGATGACACTCACACTTGTCTGCTAACACGTGATGCCCTCACCACTTGTCTATAACACCAGTGATGGCCACTCACACTTGTCTACTAACACCGTGATGACACTCACACTTGTCTACTAACACCGTGATGACACTCACACTTGTCTACTAACACCTGTGATGACACACTTGTCTACTAACACCTGTGATGACACACTTGTCTACTAACACCTGTGATGACACACTTGTCTACTAACACCTGTGATGACACACTTGTCTACTAACACCAGTGATGACACTCATACTTTGTCTACTAACACCAGTGATGACACTCACACTTGTCTACTAACACCCGTGATGACACTCACACTTGTCTACTAACACCAGTGATGACACTCACACTTGTCTACTAACACCAGTGATGACACTCACACTTGTCTACTAACACCAGTGATGACACTCACACTTGTCTACTAACACCAGTGATGACACTCACACTTGTCTACTAACACCAGTGATGACACTCACACTTGTCTACTAACACCAGTGATGACACTCACACTTGTCTACTAACACCCGTGATGACACTCACACTTGTCTACTAACACCTGTGATGACACTCATACTTTGTCTACTAACACCAGTGATGACACTCACACTTGTCTACTAACACCTGTGATGACACTCACACTTGTCTACTAACACCAGTGATGACACTCACACTTGTCTACTAACACCCGTGATGACACTCACACTTGTCTACTAACACCCGTGATGACACTCACACTTGTCTACTAACACCAGTGATGACACTCACACTTGTCTACTAACACCCGTGATGACACTCACACTTGTCTACTAACACCTGTGATGACACTCACACTTGTCTACTAACACCCGTGATGACACTCATTGTCTACTAACACCTGTGATGACACTCACACTTGTCTACTAACACCTGTGATGACACTCACACTTGTCTACTAACACCCGTGATGACACTCATTGTCTACTAACACCTGTGATGACACTCCCACTTGTCTATTAACACCTGTGATGACACTCACATTTGTCTACTAATACCCGTGATGACACTCACACTTGTCTACTAACACCCGTGATGACACTCACACTTATCTACTAACACCCGTGATGACACTCACACTTGTCTACTAACACCTGTGATGACACTCACACTTGTCTACTAACACCCGTGATGACACTCACACTTGTCCACTAACACCTGTGATGACACTCACACTTGTCTACTAACACCTGTGATGACACTCACACTTGTCTACTAACACCCGTGATGACACTCACCCTTGTTAACTAACACCTGTGATGACACTCACATTTATCTACTAACACCTTTGATGACACTCACACTTGTCTACTAACACCTTTGATGACACTCAAACTTGTCTACTAACACCTGTGATGACACTTAAACTTGTCTACTAACGCCTGTGATGACACTCACACTAGTCTACTAACACCTGTGATGACACTCACATTAGTCTACTAACACCTGCGATGACACTCACACTAGTCTACTAACACCTGCGATGACACTCACACTAGTCTACTAACACCTGCGATGACACTCACACTAGTCTACTAACACCTGTGATGACACTCACACTAGTCTACTAACACCTGTGATGACACTCACACTAGTCTACTAACACCTGTGATGACACTCACACTAGTCTACTAACACCTGTGATGACACTCACACTAGTCTACTAACACCTGTGATGACCCTCACACTAGTCTACTAACACCCGTGATGACACTCACATTTGTCTACTAACACCTGTGATGACAGTCAAACTAGCCTATTAACACCTGTGATGACACTCACACTAGTCTATTAACACCTGTGATGACACTTACACTAGTCTACTAACACCTGTGATCCCACACTAGTCTGCTAACACCTGTGATCCCACACTAGTCTACTAACACCTGTGATCCCACACTAGTCTACTAACACCTGTTATCCCACACTAGTCTACTAACACCTGTGATGCAACACTAGTCTACTAACACCTGTGAGGCCACACTAGTCTACTAACACCTGAGATGCCACACTAGTCTACTAACACCTGTGATGCAACACTAGTTTACTAACACCTGTGATTCCACACAATTAGGTGGTACTAGTCTATTAACACCTGTGATGCCACACTAGTCTACTAACACCTGTGATGCCACACTAGTCTACTAACACCTGTGATGACACACTAGTCTACTAACACCTGTGATGACACACTAGTCTACTAACACCTGTGATGCGAACCCCCGTGGCATGGTGGCTAAAGCTCTTGCTTCACGCACGGAGGGCCCGGGTTCAATTCCCGGCGGGGCGGAAACATTTCGAAGTGTTTCCTTACACACACACACACACACACACACACACATATATACAACAGGCCTAGTGTCTAATCGACATGTGCCTAGGACAAAATGGTAACTAACTAGTCTACTAATACCTGTGATGCCACACTAGTATACTAACACCTGTGATGACATACTAGTCTACTAACACCTGTGATGCCACACTAGTCTACTAACACCTGTGATGTCACACTAGTATACTAACACCTGTGATGACATACTAGTCTACTAACACCTGTGATGCCACACTAGTCTACTAACACCTGTGATGCAACACTAGTTTACTAACACCTGTGATTCTACACAATTAGGTGGTACTAGTCTATTAACACCTGTGATGCCACACTAGTCTACTAACACCTGTAATGACACACTAGTCTACTAACACCTGTGATGTCACACTAGTATACTAACACCTGTGATGACACACTAGTTTACTAACACCTGTGATGTCACACTAGTATACTAACACCTGTGATGACATACTAGTCTACTAACACCTGTGATGACATACTAGTCTACTAACACCTGTGATGACACATAGTCTACTAACACCTGTTCTCTGATGAATATGTTTGTTCTTGAACTAATTTGCATAGTTGGATTCCATCATTTGCGTAAGTCAAAATACAACATACAAGGTTTGACACCAGACAGCTTACATACGTACTTATCAATAACAACACTGCGCTAGCCATGGACTCGAACCCATGTTTTACTGGCCCGCCTCATGGTGAGCGAGAACCACTTGACGCTGTGGGTTAAAGTGTTATGTGGTTCTCGCTCACCATGAAGCGGGCCAGTACAACATGGGTTCGAGTCCTTGGCTAGTGCAGTGTTGTTATTGACCAATACCATTCGTTCGTGGTTACAATAATATACGTACTTATGTTAAGTGTGTGGTGGTGCTGTGTGTATGTTAGTTACCATTTTTTTTTCCTAGGCACATGTCGATTAGACACTAGGCCTGTTGTATATATGTGTGTGTGTAAGGAAACACTTCGAAATGTTTCGGCCCCGCCGGGAATTGAACCCGGGCCCTCCGTGCGTGAAGCAAGAGCGCTAGCTACCATGCCATCGGGGTGTATGTGTGTGTTAGTTACCATTTTGTCCTAGGCACATGTCGATTAAACACTAGGCCTGTTGTATATATGTTAGTTAGTTAGTTACCATTTTGTCCTAGGCACATGTCGATTAGACACTAGGCCTGTTGTATATGTGTGTGTGTGTGTGTAACGAAACACTTCGAAATGTTTCGGCCCCGCCGGGAATTGAACCCGGGCCCTCCGTGCGTGAAGCAAGAGCGTGTGTGTGTGTGTGTGTGTTTATGTGTGTGTGTTAGTTACCATTTTGTCCTAGGCACATGTCAATTAGACACTAGGCCTGTTGTATATATGTGTGTGTGTATGTGTATGTAACGAAACACTTCGAAATGTTTCGGCCCCGCCGGGAATTGAACCCGGCCCCTCCGTGCGTGAAGCAAGAGCTTTACCCACTAGGTGTGTGTGTGTGTGTGTGTGTGTTAGGGCACCTTCACTCCACCACTATCACACTCCAGCGCCCCTTCTGTTTGCTCCAACACTCATCCCACACTCGATAACCTTTGAAAGCCTCATTTAATAGTCTGAGAATAATAAAAAAAAAAAAAATCACTGTATTCAGGAGTGAGAAAGTGGTAGCACTGCGCCATGGAGTCAGCTCAACGAGTCCCTCTTGGCTACTTTACATACAAATTAGATAATCACATTGTTACATCCTTCTGTGGCGGTACACTGACGGATTTGTCGGAGAGATTGTTCCTCACATCACAGAACTACGGCACTTCACAGGCACAGGAGCGTGTTACCTTGGCATCAAGAGGCACTGAAAATCTCAGGAGAGCCATGGGTATCTAGTGACCTCAGGGCGCCCTCCTCACGCCCGCTTCTCACCAATTCAACACTTGTTCGACCTCAGAACTCCGTCGACAAGGCAGGCTTCGTGATTAGTCTTTTTTCCAAGAGTCAGAGGCACATTTTGAGTATCGAAATTCGGATTTTCAGAAACACGTAGCTACAGGATTATTAGAGGCACTCATGTATTCCAGGTGGCTGTTGTTCACTTACCTAATGACACGACCCTGGGCCAAAATGACTGGCTCCCAGGAAAGAGAGACACAGAAAGGAAAAGGAACGCCCGCCTTGCCCTGTCCCGCCCAGGAACAAGTGAGAACTCTAAGCCTACCCCTGTTCTTTTTAAAACCTTGGGCGCCTGCTGTGCCCTCTAGCGGCGGAAAATGCTGGCAGCGGGCCGGCTCGGGGAGCTGCCAAAAGCCGGCGATGCCCGGCCCCTCTCCCTCTATGGCAATCTTTCCACGCTTCCCTAACTATGAGAATATCACCGCGTCGCTCTCGCCTCCTGCTCCTCACTCCACTCCTACTCACAGGCGACACACACCTCACACTCAGAGGGGCAACACAACCATAGCAGTCAGTGGGGAGAATGAGGGAAGTAGAAATTCACCTGCTCAAGACTGCCCTCTCTCTCTCTCTCTTCCTTCCTTCCCTCCTCCTGGCTGCTCCCAGCATAGCACTGATGACCTAACCCGCGCTGGCCTCGCAGGTGATTCCTTCCAGTTGGCACCAGTGCCTCCGGACACACATTGGTGTAGCGTACTCAAGGTTAAGGCTGCTTGCATGCCTGCGCACCAACAAGCCGCATCACCAGGCAGGAACTGCTACTCTGTGGATACAGTTATTTCACCGCTTCCACCATGACTATCAACTTTCAGAACTGTACCAGAATCCACCGTGAACTGCGTGAAAGCTTTTCAACCACTGTCGATGAAAAAAACATTAATTAAATTCAACCATCTTCGCAATTTGACTGATCGCATTTCGCGGACGAAGAAGATAACAAATCAGGGAACGAGTGGGAAGGCGTTTGAAGCCATGGCAAGTAAGTTCTAAAATTCACAAGCCAATGCGTTTTAGGACTCGCTCGCCATGGGTTCAAACCTCATATCGTTCCCTGGTTTGTTTACAATCGTGTTATTACGATTTCTTGAGTCGTGTGCTACCCCTACATGCGTCCTGTAGACGGTAGCGCACAGTTACAAGGACTGTTAGTTAGTTAGTTACCATTTTGACTGTGTAAACCAGGACTTGTATGTGGGAAAAATATTTATTGAGGACACGTTTCGCCCACCAGGGGGGGGGGCCTTCTTCAGTCCAGTACCGAAAACAAGAGATAGACAAAAAAATATTTATAAAATATGACTATCTGGTATCAAAATATGGCCGAGGGGCTTGGCATTTAATACTTCTCAGGTGACCGTCATAATCTACTCCACGGAAATAACTTTTGTTCATTAAAAAATCTTGAAATTAAAGATCTATGATAGGAATTATGAATAAAAAAAGTCACATTAAAGAAAGTGAAAAGGATGAGAAAGTGACGGGAGGAGAAGATGAGAAAGTGAAAAGAGGAAGTGTCTCTTTGTGGTTTCACCAGGAGCAGTGACTTCTGTGGAAAGTACCAGCAAGGGGAAGCGTCCTATAACGACCACACCAGCAACAGGAAGTGTCCTTAAACGGCCACACAAGTAACAGGAACTGTAACTTCTAACGACCACTCCAGCACAAGGAAGAGTAACTTCTAACGACCACTCCAGCACAAGGAAGAGTAACTTCTAACGACCACTCCAACACAAGGAACAGTAACTTCTAACGACCACTCCAGCACAAGGAACAGTAACTTCTAACGACCACTCCAACACAAGGAACAGTAACTTCTAACGACCACTCAAACACAAGGAACAGTAACTTCTAACTATTTGACCACTATCTTCCTGGCCCTGAATTGACCACTGCCTTCCTCTTATTGACCTGACTATTACCTTCCTGATCATGACCTGACCACTACCTTCCTCTTCTTGACTTGACCACTACCTTCCTCTTCTTGACCTGACAACTAGCTTCCTGGTCCTGACCTGACCACTACCTTCCTAGTCTTGACCTGACCACTATCATCCAGGTATTGGCCTGACAACTACCTTCCTATTTTTGACCTGACCATTATCTTAGTAGTCTTGACCTGACCACTACCTTCCTAGTTTTTACCTGACCACTACCTTTCTAGTCTTGACCTGACCACTACCTTCCTAGTCTTGACCTGACCACTATGTTCCTGGCCCTGACCTGACCACTTTCCTCATCATGACCTGACCACTACATTCCTGGCCATGACCTGACCACTACCTTCCTGGTCCTGATCTGACCACTACCTTCCTGGTCCTGACCTGACCACTACATTCCTGGTCATGACCTGACCACTACCTTCTTGGTCCTGACCTGACCACTATGTTCCTGGCCCTGACCTGACCACTTTCCTCATCATGACCTGACCACTACATTCCTGGCCATGTCCTGACCACTACCTTCCTGGTCCTGATCTGACCACTACCTTCTTGGTTTTGACATGACCACTACCTTCCTGGTCATGACCTGACCACTACCTTCTTGATTATCACCTGACCACTACCTTCCTGATCATGACCTGACCACTACCTTCCTGATCATGACCTGACCACTATCTTCCTCTTCTTGACCTGACCACTACCTTCTTGGTCTTGACATGACCACTACATTCCTAGTCTTGACCTGACTACTACCTTCTTAATCCTGACCTGATCACTACCTTTCTGGTAATGACCTGACCACTAATTTCTTCTTGACCTGACCACTAATTTCTTCTTGACCTGACCACTACGTTCCTGGTCTTGACCTGACCACTACCTTCCTAGTCTTGACCTCACCACTACCTTCCTGGTCTTGACCTGACCCCTACCTACCTGGTCTTGACCTGACTACTACCTTTCTGGTCCTGACCTGACCACTACCTTCCTGGTCATGACCTGATCACTACCTTACTGGTCCTGATTTGACCACTACCTTCCTGGTCATGACCTGACCACTACCTTCTTGGTCCTGACCTGTCAACCATGTTCCTGGTCCTGACCTGATCACTTTCTTCGTCATGACCTGACCACTACCCTGCTGGTCCTGACCTGACCTCTATCTTCCTGGTCCTGACCTGACCTCTACCTTCCTAGTCTTGACCTGACCACTACCTTCCTGGTCCTGACCTGACCACTACCTTCCTGGTCTTGACCTGACCACTACCTTCCTGGTCTTGACCTGACCACTACCTTCCTGGTCTGACCTGACCACTACCTTCCTGGTCTTGACCTGACCACTACCTTCCTAGTTTTGACCTGACCACTACCTTCCTGGTCATGACCTGACCACTACCTTCCTAGTCTTGACCTGACCACTACCTTCCTAGTCTTGACCTGACCACTAATTTCCTAGTCATGACCTGACCACTACCTTCCTAGTCTTGACCTGACCACTACCTTCCTAGTCTTGACCTGACCACTACCTTTCCTAGTCTTGACCTGACCACTACCTTCCTGGTCCTGACCTGACCACTACCTTCCTAGTTTTGACCTGACCACTACCTTCCAAGTCTTGACCTGACCACTACCTTCCTGGTCATGACCTGACCACTACCTTCCTAGTCTTGACCTGACCACTACCTTCCTAGTCTTGACCTGACCACTACCTTCCTAGTCTTGACCTGACCACTACCTTCCTAGTCTTGACCTGACCACTACCTTCCTAGTCTTGACCTGACCATTACGTTCCTGGTCATGACCTGACCACTACCTTCCTGCTCCTGACCTGACCACTACCTTCCTGGTCCTGACCTGACCTCTACCTTCCTGGTCCTGATCTGACCACTTCCTTCCTGGTCATGACCTGACCACTATCTTCCTGGTCCTGACCTGACCACTACCTTCCTTTTCCTGACCTGACTCGACCTACCTTCCTGGTCCTGACCTGACTCGATCTACCTTCCTTGTCCTGACCTGACTCGACCTACCTTCCTGGTCCTGACCTGACTCGACCTACCTTCCTGGTTCTGACCTGACTCGACCTACTTTCCTGGTCCTGACCTGACCACTACCTTCCTGGTTCTGACCTGACTCGACCTACCTTCCTGGTCCTGACATGACTCGACCTACCTTCCTGGTTCTGACCTGACTCGACCTACTTTCCTGGTCCTGACCTGACCACTACCTTCCTGGTCCTGACCTGACTCGACCTACCTTCCTGGTCCTGACATGACTCGACCTACCTTCCTGGTTCTGACCTGACTCGACCTACGTTCCTGGTCCTGACCTGACCACTACCTTCCTGGTCCTGACCTGACTCGACCTACCTTCCTGGTCCTGACCTGACTCGACCTACCTTCCTGGTCCTGACCTGACTCTACCTACCTTCCTGGTCCTGACCTGACTCGACCTACCTTCCTGGTCCTGACCTGACTCGACCTACCTTTCTGGTAATAATAATTATCTTAGGTTAAACATTTTTAAAAGTTATTAACAACAAACAAGTTTGGTTAATTGGGTTTAAAATCTATCTACTACACCATGGTTAATAAGGCCACACGTAACCTACTCACCACTAGACGAGAATACATTAATCCCTAAAAAATGTGGGGTTTAAACTCTCAGTGTATATACACTGAGAGAAATATACTTCTCAGTGTATATATCAGTGTATTGGTGTTGTTTTATTTGTCAGGAAACAGGACAAGTGTTTCCTAACCCGGGTCTTATGACAAAAATATAGGCCTATTCTTGTTTTATTGGTCAGGAAACAGGACAAGTGTTTCCTGAGGTGGAGGACATTAGTCAGATGATGATCCACCGCTGGAGCTTTTGGGCAACTGACCGAGGCCTTCCGCTGGCTTAAAAATAACGGTTATAATTTTTTACAGTAACTGGAAGCTTCTGGTGACCCTGTATGATAATTTTCATGTGAATTATTTTATAAACATTATGTTATTATTGTTAAATTGATTGCTGATTTGAACGTAAGTTTGTATATAATGAGCGCAATGTAAATTATAATATATTCTTTCTCTAATTAATACGAAAAGTGGATATACATAACAGGATAAATACTCAGAAGTGTGTGTGTGTGTGTCTCAGTGTATATACACTGAGAAGTGTATATCTATCAGTATATATACACTGAAAGGTCACTGACTGGTGGTGAACAGGTGACATGCAGCCTTAATGACCCTCGTGTAGTACATGAAGACTTAACGACCATAGTTAAGTTGATAGGCTTTTAAACCCCATTAACTAACCAAATCAAACGCATAACTTTGAAAGTGATGTCACAGAAGAAGCAGACGTCATGATGTGATCATGTCAGCAGTAAAGCATGTGGGTGGACCCAAGAAGTCTGTCTGTAAACACTCAGCTGTGGATCAGCTGTTCGCACCTTTGGTCTGGCCTCCTCCTGTGCCACTCCACTGGGAAGATGTCACTGATGTCAGTCTGCACTGAGGCTGCATGCACTGCAGCCTCAGTGCAGCACTAGAAGCAAGCACTGAGTGTGTTCTCTGATGTTTTCAGAAGCGTGACAGTATCTGGACACTTTGATAAAAATGTACCTGGATGGTGACTTGGCAACACCGCGGGAGACAAGATGGCTGCCTCCTCAAAAGGTGGAATCTTGAATCACACACTTTTTTGGAACGAACTTCACTCAGTAGTAAGACAATACTTGGAAGGAACTCCACTCAGTAGTAAGACAATACTTGGAAGGAACTCCACTAACGTAACAGTAGCACAATATTTGGAAGGTAGAGGCAGACTCGCACTGAAGATAACAGGTAGCTTCAAGTTCTAACCTGAAGGATGTTTGTTACGTGGGGGTCAGTGCCCCCTCGGCCTGGTCCCACACCAGCCTAGGATTAAACTATGATGCTTAATAAGTTCCTGAAGTCAGTTCCTGATCACCTGTGGTGTGGTGCATACACTAGACTGCGTGCGGCTAGCACTAACAGACTTGATAATCAGGGAATCATCCAGGGGACTTGGTCTGGAACCGTGTTGTGGGGTCGTGTTGTGGAGTCGTGTTGTTGAGTCGTGTTGTGGGGTCATGTTGTGGAGTCGTGTTGTGGAGTCATGTTGTGGAGTCGTGTTGTTGAGTCATGTTGTGGAGTCGTGTTGTTGAGTCGTGTTGTGGGGTCATGTTGTGGGGTCAAGTTGTGGAATCGTGTTGTGGGGTCGTGTTGTGGAGTCATGTTGTGGAGTCATGTTGTGGGGTCGTGTTGTGGAGTCGTGTTGTGGAGTCATGTTGTGGAGTCGTGTTGTTGAGTCGTGTTGTGGGGTCATGTTGTGGGGTCATGTTGTGGAATCGTGTTGTGGGGTCGTGTTGTGGAGTCATTTTGTGGAGTCATGTTGTGGGGTCGTGTTGTGGGGTCATGTTGTGGAATCGTGTTGTGGTGTCGTGTTGTGGAGTCGTATTGTGGGTCGTGTTGTGGGGTCGTGTTGTGGAGTCGTGTTGTGGGGTCATGTTGTGGAATCGTGTTGTGGGGTCGTGTTGTGGAGTCATGTTATGGAGTCGTGTTGTGAAGTCGTGTTGGGGGGGTCGTGTTGTGGAGTCGTGTTGGGGGGTCGTGTTGTGGAGTCGTGTTGGGGGGTCGTGTTGTGGGGTCGTGTTGTGGCTTCTAGAGTTCAACTTAACAAGTGCAAGGTCATGCTAGTCGGAGAATGTAAGTAGAGGCGCACACAACGTAGTATGTGCAGACAAAAGCTGCACATCTCAGGTACTGAAGACGGTCTGGGGGCCAATATAAGACTCAACATTGCGCCAGAATCATACATGAGCCTTATAATGTCAGCGTCACGTGCAAGTGTAACAATCCTCCGAATAGCATTAACGAAGTTCAACGAAGAATCTTTCAAAACATTATATATGGCATATGATAGGCATTATATATGGCATATGACAGACATGATAGATATAGGCTGAGAAGTCACAAAGGTTTGCAACCTGTCTAGTACTAGTACTGAGAGGAATGAGATGTTGAAGGAACTAAACCTGACGACCTTGATAAAGAGGACAAAGAGAAACATGATTATGCCATAAAAATCTGAAGAATTGATGGAGTTGAAGAATGTAAGGAAGTATTTCTATGGTCTCTGGTTGCTTGAGAAGTGGATTGACTAGGATGAGGCAGTGGTGGAGGCAAACTGAATATACAGTTTTAAGGCCCAGTAATCAGAGTAGTCTAGGAGGCAGGGCCAGGAGCTGAGTTTCGACCCCTTCAAACACAACTCGATGAGTACACACACACACCACCCCCTCCCTTAACACACACACACACACACACACCACCCCCTCCCTCAACACACACACACACACACACACCACCCCCTCCCTCAACACACACACACACCCCCTCCCTCAACACACACCACCCTCCCACAACACACACACCACCCCCTCCCACAACACACACACCACCCCCTCCCACAACACACACACCACCCCCTCCCACAACACACACACCACCCCCTCCCTCAACACACACACCACCCCCTCCCACAACACACACACACACACACACACACAGTCATTCATTAAGCATCAAACGCAAGTTAGGAATGATGTGTGTGTGTGTTTATAGACAGACATGATAAACCACACATTAAAATTACTTATACAGTGACATAAATAGGAGACGTGACAGCAAAAACTGACGGAGGCGCTGAAGGCTTTAATACTCTGCCCCAGTGATGACTTGCACCCAGCTTTATCTGACCGTGGGGGGGGGGAGGCAGGGGAGACGGGAGGGGAGGGTTTGCGAGAAGAAGGGAGGGGAAATGAGGGGAAAGGTGAGGTGAGTCAGTGATAAGAGTCCTGCTGGGAAGGCAGAAGTTGAGGGTCTTACATTCCTTACTCCTGATACCGGTCAAGAGAACTTGATCCAAGGAGTTTAAGCAACCCTCTGTTCCCTTGGATCAAATCTTGCTGCCTCCCATTTCCTAGGTGCTGTATGACCCATACGGGCTTAACGTTTCCCCCCGAGAAAAAAAATAATAACAGTGAAGTGGTCATATTATTCACATTTTGTTTCTTCTGGTTACTGAAGAAGGCCATGTATGTAGCGCTTTTCACTCCTATGTTGCCGACTTGGCTTATTCAGCAGTGATCTTTCCTTCCTTGAGAAATTTATTGACCTTTTAAAAAGTGTATTTAACAGGCACGTAAGTGCCTGTGCTCACACCTCTACAACAACAATTGTCATCGAAGATTTGTTAAGTTATACCATGAATTAAGATCTTGGACTTCACCTTACGACACAGATAAAGCAAATGTGATAGTAATTATGGACAAGGTAGATTATAGGGGAAAAATGAACATGTTATTAGAAGACGGGGGAACTTACGTGCCACTTAAGTGAATGCTTTGTTATATAAACTTCAGTAATTCCTTCGACAGTGTTCCACACAGGACACTGGTGAAGAAAATATCTGCACCTGGTATTGAAGAAGTTCTCTCCTGGACCGAGGCATAGCTGACTGACACACAACACTGTGTTGATAAATGAGACACTTGTCAACATTTGGGAATGTTGATTCTGGAAAGGTTTCACCACGCAGTATATAAGCTCCATCTCCGGGAACATGCTTCACTTTTGTCAAGATTGATGGACTGAACACATCGACTCCAGCCTGAGGGACTGATTACCTCAAACTCCTCCTCTCCTTCCACCTTTCTCTGCATTGGACTATAGAAGCCACACTTACAAAGTCACAATGTGACTTTGTAAATGTATTTATGTATTGGCCTTGCCATACTCCCAGGTAACATTGAAGGTGATAGCTTTGTGACCACCTGTGCCAAACGCTCTAAATCGTCGAAATTTCCAATAAAATACCATTTTAGCATATTTTTTTTAGTTTTTTAATGCCTCACGTATTTCTTTTTTTTAATATAAAATATTAAAAAATATATATTTATTTTTATGGACTTTACTGGGATTTTTTTAAAATATGTAAAATCTTAGATTATGACTAACGAAATCGTAATGACATGATTGGCTAACGCGTCGGTCTGGAGTTTCATAACTCTGTGACCGCGGGTTCTAGCCCCATCCGTGGTATGGTTTTTCTAGATTACTAAGGCTCTCAAAGTCAGGTCCAGCACGTTGTTCCCTTACTTGTGTCTGTCGTTGGTCTCACAATTCCCAGTTAAAGAATTCCAGTCAGTTTGGTTATAATTAGCATACCATATTGGTTGTTATTTTGGTTGGCATCGTGGTGGTTATGGTATTGTGGTGGGTATGGTATTGTGGTGGGTATGGTATTGTGGTGGGTATGGTATTGTGGTGGGTATGGTATTGTGGTGGGTATGGTATTGTGGTGGGTATGGTATTGTGGTGGGTATGGTATTGTGGTGGGTATGGTATTGTAGTTGTTATGGTATTGTGGTTGTTATGGCATAGGAATATCAGCGAAGGAGGTGGTTGTAATAATGGTTATGGGAACAGAAGCGACGGTGGTGGTGATAACAGTGATGATAGCAATGTTGGTGGTGATAGTAGTGATGGTAGCAATGTTGGTGGTGATAGTAGTGATGGTAGCAATGTTGGTGGTGATAGTAGTGATGGTAGCAATGTTGGTGGTGATAGTAGTGAGGGTAGCAATGTTGGTGGTGATAGTTGTGATGGTAGCAATGTTGGTGGTGATAGTTGTGATGGTAGCAATGTTGGTGGTGATAGTATTCATGGTAGCAGTGGTGTTGGTGATAGTAGTGATGATAGCAGTGTTGGTGGTGATAGTAGTGATGATAGCAGTGTTGGTGGTGATAGTAGTGATGATAGCAGTGTTGGTAGTGATAACAGTGATGATAGCAATGTTGGTGGTGGTAGCAGTGTTGGTGGTGATAGTAGTGATAATAGTGTTAGTGGTGATAATAGTGATGATAGCAGTGTTGGTGGTGATAGTAGTGATGATAGCAGTGTTGGTGGTGATAGTAGTGATGATAGCAGTGTTGGTAGTGATAACAGTGATGATAGCAGTGTTGGTGGTGATAGCAGTGATGATAGCAATGTTGGTGGTGGTAGCAGTGTTGGTGGTGATAGTAGTGATAATAGTGTTAGTGGTGATAATAGTGATGATAGCAGTGTTGGTGGTGATAGTAGTGTTGGTGGTGATAGTAGTGATGATAGCAGTGTTGGTAGTGATAACAGTGATGATAGCAGTGTTGGTGGTGATAGCAGTGATGATAGCAGTGATGATAGCAGTGTTGGTGGTGATAGTGGTGGTGTCGAGGAAGACACTAGCACCTGAGGAGGGGAGGTCCCTGGTCACAGGTGGACCACGGGGGGACACAACACGTCTAGCGTCCACCTTACACCTAGGTGTAAGGTTTTGACTTTAAAATCACCTTGCCGACGAGCAAGCAGCTGGCACACTACCACCACCACCTGTCTAATGCTGCGAGCCACCAACTGCGAACCACCACCTGTCTGCTGCTGCGAGCCACCAGCACCACCTGTCTACACCCTGCCAGCCAGCACCATCTGTCCAGCACACATTATTCATGACAGCATAATGCAATCTAAAAAGCTTTTTAAAGAGTGGAGAGAGAAAGCAGCGTAAGACCTCAATTATATACGAGCTTAAAGCTCCACTGAGTGTCAACACATGATAACATGGCCAGAAATTATGCTGTTCTGACTAAGATAACACTACCAACTCACCCTCGTTACCAGTACCCTTTCTAAGCAGCTGTAAATTATTTCTTCGTTGTTAGTTACACCTTTGCTGGATCACCTTCGTAAACAACGTCTCTCAGCAGGTTACGAGGGACACTTAGAGTTTTACGATGATACAAGTACGAGATAATACCAATGTGAAAACGTAGGCACTTATGCGAGGCTTGGGACGGTTATTTGGAGACATTTCGCCCTAATAAATGCTTATATTTCTCATGAGGAAGCGGGAGAAAATTACGTAATTAATATATTTCCTGCCACTTATTCTCATATTTGGTTTAGAGTTCCCGACTATTCACTTCACAGCCGCACCCTCTCTGTCACCTCTCATTGCCAGGTACATAAACACTTTTTATTATTACCCACTTCTTACATCCCAATCTTATTCTAAATAAAAAATATGTAGTTTAAATTTGGGGGGGGGGGGTGGCACTCTATGTCCGTGATCATTTAAATTGTTGCATAAAAACGGGCATAAAGTCTGAAATAATACATACAGAGTCTGTCTGGATAGAATTTTCAAAGGGGTGTGAAAAATTTATTTTAGGCGTGATTTACCGTCCTCCAAACTTAGATAGGGAACAAGGGAGACTACTTTGGGAGGAAATTGTTAAGGCCACAAGGCATGATAACGTAGTAATTCTAGGGGACTTTAACTTTAGTCAGATTGATTGGAATTTCTTGACAGGGAATTTAGAATCTAACGACTTTTTAGAAGTTGTTCAGGATTGTTTTTTGAAGCAATTTGTGACAGAACCTACAAGGGGAAATAACCTACTTGACTTGGTTCTGGCAAACAAGGAATCCCTTGTTAATAATTTAGAAATTACAGAGGAACTCTGCACAAGCGACCACAAGTCAATTACCTTTAGCATTGAATGGATGTATGATAGTAGGGATAATTCAGTAACAGTCCCAGACTTTCGCTTAGCAGATTATAATGGGCTTAGAGAACACTTATCAACTGTGGACTGGGGTAACGAAGAGAGCTATCAATATGACAGCTTTCTTAACACTATACAGGCTGCCCAAAGAACATTTATCCCGTATAAAGAAATTAGATCAAGTAGAAATTACCCAAAATGGATGGATAATAGGCTCAAATATCTTTTAGGGCAGAAGAAAGGAATTTATAGGCGCATAAATAGAGGTGAGGGTCATCTTATAAGAACATAAGAACATAAGAAAGGAGGAACACTGCAGCAGGCCTGTTGGCCCATACTAGGCAGATCCTTCACATTCCATCCCACTAATAGAATATTTGTTCAACCTAATCTTCAATGCTACCCAAGAAATAAGTTTTGATAATTTTATTTACTCATGTGCAATTCGCACTCAAATCCAACCCCTCTCACTCATGAATTTATCCAACCTAAATTTGAAACTACTCAAGGTCCTAGCTTCAATAACCCTACTAGGCAGACTGTTCCACTCATCAACTACCCTATTTCCAAACCAATACTTTCCTATATCCTTTCTAAATCTAAACTTATCTAACTTGAATCCATTATTGCGGGTTCTCTCTTGGAGAGATATCCTCAAGACCTTATTTATATCCCCTTTGTTAATACCCATTTTCCACTTGTATACCTCGATCATGTCTCCCCTCATTCTACGTCTTACAAGTGAATGTAATTTAAGGGTCTTCAATCTTTCTTCATGCAGAAGATTTCTAATGGTATATATTATTTTTGTTATTCTTCGCTGAATGTTTTCTATCGAATTTATATCCATTCTGTAATATTGATAAAGCCAACTTGTGGCAAAACGTGATATCAATAAAGACTTCTACAATCACTGTTTTCCCCTCACCATCCCCTCACCATCCCCTCACCATCCCCTCTTCCCTCTACGACGACTAGTACTCTATCCACCTGAGAACTGATCCCAAGGTCAGTCTTACCACAGGCGCTAATAAAACCATTTAACGGAGTTAACACTTCTTTCTGTCCGTACTCGACCTTCCTAATTCGACTAAGAATAAACCCGAGGACACACTGCTAATAGAAGCAAGACAAAGTTCAACAAAGAAGGAAACACAAGAGAATTTGTGACAACAACAAGGGGTGGTTGGAGGCTTTTAGTGGGGCAGGGAAGCTTATTACCTGTCGTGAGCTAAATCTGTGGTGTAAATCTGTAGTGTGGGTTGTATACCTGGCTCAGTGTCCTCTCTGAGGAGTAACGCCTGGGGCTATATTATACCCGGTTGATATAATAGTTGAAGGTGACGAAAATATGATTCACTTTCGTATGGAATAAGAGATGGTATAATTACTGACCTATGTTATTAATATTAATGTACTGACTGGTAAATACACACACACTAACCTTGGGTTATAGCAGGAAAAGAGTAACTATGATAACTACATATTAGATATTTAACAATAAAATATTAAGATTTATTTCCTGCCATCAACAAGGAGAACACCGGCCATCAACAGGAAGAACACCGGCCATCAACAGGAAGAACACCGGCCATCAACAGGAAGAACACTGGCCATCAACAGAAAGAACATTGTATTAATGTTGGTAGAATTACCAACAGTAACTAATGTGACTTTTTATTGTGGCAACGTTTCGCTCTCCAGGAGCTTTATCAAGCAGTTACAAACACTGTAGACCAGACACCACCAGCATAGTGTTGTAACTACAAATACTGTAGACCAGACACCACCAGCATAGTTCTGTTGTTGTCACTACAAACACTGTAGACCAGACACTACCAGTAGTGTTGTTGTCACTACAAAGACCGTAGACCAGACACCACCAGCAGTTGTATTGTTGTCACTACAAACACTGTAGACCAGACACTACCAGTAGTGTTGTTGTCACTACAAACACTGTAGACCAGACACTACCAGTAGTGTTGTTGTCACTACAAAGACTGTAGACCAGACACCACCAGGTCATCACACACTGTACAGAACACCGTCTCGAGGTAACTAATCTCCCACATCAAAAGTTCATGTACCCATCCTTGTTATCCTTGGCTGGGAACATCACTAAACTCTCCACAGTGTCAGCTACACTAAGCTTCCTGGATACGTCCCCCGCGACACCTCAACAGACACTGAAAATCTCTCATTTATGTTTTCATCGATTCTTAATTTCTGGCTTTGATTTGGGTGAGGAGATGAAGAGGTGACGACTCCCAATGTAATCTTATACCTCTGACAAAAACATCTTCAAAAGACTCACCGGCTTGCTTGACAAAAATGAAAAAAAAATGAAATATTAACCACTGTAAGGTTCACGTTGCCCTGAGACCGTGTGTACCCTTATAGTGTTGACAGCCTGTGACGCCTCCGCTGTAGGGTTCATTTGGCCCCGAGGCTCTTTGAATCTTTGCAGTGCTCATAGTCTCCTATGCTGTCCCGTGGTGTTCATACGGGCCTGAGGCAGCATAAACCCCTTGCAGCATTCAATGCCTGTGATGCTGTCCACCGTGGAGCTCATACTGCCCTGGGATTGTGTGAACCATTGCAGCATTTAAGCTTCCTGTGGTTTCGGTTGTAAGGCTCATACAACCTCAAAACAACAACAACAATAAGATTTATGTTTTGCCACCGAAGTGGCTAGTTTATTGTGCACCCGATAGCCATCCTATGGAGGGACAACAATAACCTGCCTTGTATGGGCCAGTAGGTCTTCTGCAGTGTTCCTTCATTCTTATGTTCTTATAGCAGCGCTGTATGACTCTAGCAGATTTAGCGCTTCCTTTTGATTATAATAATAATGTTCTTATAACAACACTGTGGGTGCGAGGCAGACATAACACTTCATGTTAAACCCAGCACTAAGACCCGCGTCAGGAAACACTTGTCCTGTTTCCTGACTAACCTAACCTAACCTAACCTAACCTAACCTAACCTAACCCCAGCACGCTCTCTGACGTAGCCTAGGCAGTGTGTGTGATGACCTTTTCACCAACCACGAGGCTGGTTGAGTGAGACAACCACGAGGCTGGTTGAGTGAGACAACCACGAGGCTGGTTGAGTGAGACAACCACGAGGCTGGTTGAGTGAGACAACCACGAGGCTGGTTGAGTGAGACAACCAAGAGGCTGGTTGAGTGAGACAACCAAGAGGCTGGTTGAGTGAGACAACCAAGAGGCTGGTTGAGTGAGACAAGGCTGGTAGAATGTTACTTTCGTTTAATCCTTAAGAAAGTACACCAAGTCATTCACAGAATGACACGTCAGATCAAAACGACACAATCCCGCACCTGTTGCAAGCTGTTTCTGCAACACAGGTCAACACCTGCTCATTAAACACCTGTCACACTCATTCATCACCACTACACCGACAACCTTGGCTGTCTTGAAGCTGGTGAAGGCCTCTTGATTCAAAATAATTTGATCTACCCCTCCCTTCCTCGATAGAAGAATTAGAGAGAGACAGACTAACATGGGACGAACCATACCACGGGTGGGGATAGAACCCGCGGTCAGAGAGTCATAAAACTCCAGACCGACGCGTTAGCCACAGGACCAGCTGGCTACAATAAGATTCATCCAACTAGGTATATTTCTACACCATAGGAAGGTTAGCATAGACACCACTGTGACCACAAATGCAAGTTTTTACAGAGGAATCTCCTGCTGGCGGGAGATTCCTCTGTAACAAAACTATGATTCAGTTATTCTAGCAAGAAAACTAGTGTAATTATTCCACTTTGTTGTGTTCGTGTCTAAATACAACAGACAAGAACAGAGAAATGAGCAAATTAACCAGGAATGAATATGTTGGGGTGAGGAGAGAATATGAACGACACCTTAAGAACGACACCTTAAGAACGACACCTTAAGAACGACAACTTAAGAAGGACACCTTAAGAACGACAACTTAAGAACGACAACTTAAGAACGACACCTTAAGAACGACACCTTAAGAACAACAACTTAAGAACGACACCTTAAGAACAACACCTTAAGAACAACAACTTAAGAACGACACCTTAAGAACAATATATCAGTGAAGGACAAGCCTGAACCCAGACTGCCTCACAAGCACACAAGAAGAAAGATGTTAGTAAAACACCAGGTAATTCGACTGAAGAAGGGAGGAGATAACGCACGAAAACGACGAGGAAGTCTGTGAAATCTTGATTAAGCGATCTGAAGAAGTCTTCTCAGTGGAAATAAAGTCAATGCTAGAAAACCCAGAGGACAGGTTACACCGACAGGTGCTGAACACCATACACAGGTGCTGAACACCATACACAGGTGCTGAACACCATACACAGGTGCTGAACACCATACACAGGTGTTGAACACCATACACAGGTGCTGAACACCATACACAGGTGCTGAACACCATACACAGGTGCTGAACACCATACACAGGTGCTGAACACCATACACAGGTGCTGAACACCATACACAGGTACTGAACACCATACACAGGTACTGAACACTATACACAGGTACTGAACACTATACACAGGTACTGAACACCATACACAGGTGCTGAACACCATACACAGGTACTGAACACCATACACAGGTACTGAACACCATACACAGGTACTGAACACCATACACAGGTACTGAACACCATACACAGGTGCTGAACACCATACACAGGTGCTGAACACCATACACAGGTGCTGAACACCATACACAGGTACTAAACACCATACACAGGTACTGAACACCATACACAGGTACTGAACACCATACACAGGTACTGAGCACCATACACACAACAGAGGGGAGAGGTAAAGAAACTTTAGAAGGACCTGGATACATCAGAAACCATGAAACCTGATAGGTGTCTCCATGCATTCTGCTAGAAGGAACAGAAACATTGAACCACTAGCTATGATCTACAATAAGGCAGTGGATATGGGACAATTACCAGAGATCTGGAAGACAGAAAATATAGTTCCTATATTTGTGTAAGGAAACAGACAGGAATCATTGAAATTCAGATCAGTTTGTCCGACATTCACACCGTACAAGGTAATGTAGAATGTTATCAGGAGAGAGAACACTTAGATAGAAATGGTTTTATAGAATGATAAGCAGCAGGGGTTCAGAAGTGGAAAATCTTGTTTTACTAACCTACTGGAGTCTGATAAAATAACACATGTGAGACAAGAGAGAAATAGGTGGAATGCATTTTCTTAGACCAGCATCTTGTAGGGTACGGTATGAAATCACTCCTTGGGATTTGATGCTGTATCCTATAAGATGCTGGTCAGAAAATTATATACTGGTGGATCAAAGAGCAACTTAGAAGGACGCAAAAAGTAACTCAGCATAAAGTCATCAGACTGGGAAAAGGTAACATGCGAGGTTCCGCAAGGATCGGTATTAGGGCTGCTACTGTTTCTGGTTTGTGAATGACGCTCCAGATGGAATTGAATCACATGTATCCCTGTTTACTTATGATGTAAAAACCGCTAAGAATAAAACCAAAAGAGAACAGGAAAAGGTTTCAAATAGATCTGGACAAGCTGCAAGATTGGTGAAATAATTGGTTGCTTGAATTCAACCCCAGCAAATGCAAGGTAATGAAAAATGGGGAAGAGTAAAAGGACTGGATGCGGAGTATAGACTCGGGGGACAAAGGCTGCAGGGGTAAGCATAATGCCAAGCATATCGCCAGAGGCTCACATCAATCGAACACCTTTTGTAGCCATTGCTCATCTGACAAAGCTAAGAGTAGCTTTCAGAACTCTCAACAGTCATTCCGGGTCCTTTCTACAATATACGCCAGGCCCGTTTTTGAGTATGCAGCGCCAGTATGGAGCCCGCTCCTGATAAAGAATGTTAAGGAACTTGATAAAGTACAGAAGTATGCAACACGGGACATAAGCTACAGAGAGAGGCTAATGAACGACAGAAGAACCAGGAGAGACATGATAACAGCATGCAAAATACTCAGAGGAATTGATAGGGTAGACAGGGACAGGCTGTTTGAGAGGCGAGAAATAGATCCTCGAGGGCACAGTTAGTGCTAAAGACCCAGATGACCCACAGGGATGTCAGGAAGTATTTCTTGCCTCAGAGTGGTCAGAAAGTGGATTGATCTTGGTGAAGAAAAGATGGAGGCAGACTCCATACATAGCTTTAAGAGCAGGTACGATAAGTCCCACGAGGCTAGGAAATAGTGAATCTTGCAAGATGCAAGTTGAGAGGAAGGGCCAGCCATACATAAGAAAGTACATATAGGTAAGTACACACACACACACACACACACACACACACACACACACACACACACACACACACACACACACACACAGTGTGTTCCGGTGTTGATCTTATGGATATTTCGGTGACTCACCTGTCTGGCTGCAGCTGGTGGCAAGAAGCAACACTCCAAAGAGGACATTCAAGAGAGGACACTAAAGAGAGGACACTAAAGAGAGGACACTAAAGAGAGGACACTAAAGAGAGGACACTAAAGAGAGGACACTAAAGAGAGGACACTAAAGAGATGACACTAGAGAGAGGACATTCAAGAGAGGACACTAAAGAGAGGACACTAAAGAGAGGACATTCAAGAGAGGACACTTAAGAGAGGACACTTAAGAGAGGACACTAAAGAAGAAATACCTTGACAACAACATCACAACACAGTAAACAGTAGAACATGACAACACAGTAAACAGTAGAACATGACAACACAGTAAACAGTAGAACATGACAACACAGTAAACAGTAGAACATGACAACACAATAAGCAGGAGAACATGACAACACAGTAAGCAGGAGAACATGACAACACAGTAAACAGTAGAACATGACAACACAGTAAACAGTAGAACATGACAACACAGTAAGCAGGAGAACATGACAACACAGTAAGCAGTAGAACATGACAACACAATAAGCAGTAGAACATGACAACACAGTAAGCAGGAGAACATGACAACACAGTAAGCAGGAGAACATGACAACACAGTAAACAGTAGAACATGACAACACAGTAAACAGTAGAACATGACAACACAGTAAGCAGGAGAACATGACAACACAATAAGCAGGAGAACATGACAACACAGTAAGCAGTAGAACATGACAACACAGTAAGCAGTAGAACATGACAACACAGTAAGCAGTAGAACATGACAACACAGTAAGCAGTAGAACATGACAACACAGTAAGCAGTAGAACATGACAACACAGTAAGCAGGAGAACATGACAACACAGTAAACAGTAGAACATGACAACACAGTAAGCAGGAGAACATGACAACACAGTAAGCAGTAGAACATGACAACACAGTAAGCAGGAGAACATGACAACACAGTAAACAGTAGAACATGACAACACAGTAAGCAGGAGAACATGACAACACAATAAGCAGTAGAACATGACAACACAGTAAGCAGTAGAACATGACAACACAGTAAGCAGTAGAACATGACAACACAGTAAGCAGGAGAACATGACAACACAGTAAACAGTAGAACATGACAACACAGTAAGCAGGAGAACATGACAACACAGTAAACAGTAGAACATGACAACACAGTAAGCAGTAGAACATGACAACACAGTAAGCAGTAGAACATGACAACACAGTAAGCAGGAGAACATGACAACACAGTAAGCAGTAGAACATGACAACACAGTAAGCAGGAGAACATGACAACACAGTAAACAGTAGAACATGACAACACAGTAAGCAGGAGAACATGACAACACAATAAGCAGTAGAACATGACAACACAGTAAGCAGTAGAACATGACAACACAGTAAGCAGGAGAACATGACAACACAGTAAGCAGTAGAACATGACAACACAGTAAGCAGTAGAACATGACAACACAGTAAGCAGGAGAACATGACAACACAGTAAGCAGTAGAACATGACAACACAGTAAGCAGTAGAACATGACAACACAGTAAGGAGCAGGAGAGGAGCATGACAACACAGTAAGCAGGAGAACATGACAACACAGTAAGCAGGAGAACATGACAACACAGTAAGCAGGAGAACATGACAACACAGTAAGCAGGAGAACATGACAACACAGTAAGCAGGAGAACATGACAACACAGTAAGCAGGAGAACATGACAACACAGTAAGCAGGAGAACATGACAACACAGTAAGCAGGAGAACATGACAACACAGTAAGCAGGAGAACATGACAACACAGTAAGCAGGAGAACATGACAACACAGTAAGCAGGAGAACATGACAACACAGTAAGCAGGAGAACATGACAACACAGTAAACAGTAGAACAACCCAATAATTCAAGTTTCTCTTCACGATGATTATCATTCACAGTTCACCACATTCATCTCTGCACTTAATAACAATGGTACAATTACTCACAAAATGTTAGGTAAATGAACACAGGTGCTACTAATCTGACATTTTATTGTGACAACGTTTCGCCCTCCAGGAGCTTTGTCAAGTTCGACAAAGCTCCTGGAGAGCGAAACGTTGCCACAATAAAATGTCACATTAGTTACATCTGTGTTCATTTATCTATCATCTCTTCACTTATTTTAAAAGTCACTCTCAGTTAAGAAAATAAGGAAACAAACATCATTGTGACGTCCCCTCGTCGCAGAAACGTTAAATATAGCCAGATAATTTCACCTTAGAGGAGAGTGGGCAAGGCAGGAGAGGTGAGAAAGAAGTATAAACATCCATCACACACAGGGACAGGACCCAGGCGTCATCTCTGTGGCTTCTTTCCAATACCAAAATAGTCGAATAAAAAAGGCCGGGTAACAAGAGTGTGTTTGAAGGCGTCTCCTTCCTCCTGGTGATCATGTCTGCCTTCCTCACCTCCCTCACATCCTCCCAAGAATTCGTCACATTTTTGCTTTGCTAGTGTTAGGTTACTATTGCTCAAAGCAAGTCCCTGGCGCCAGGAATTTGTTAGGGGATATACAGGGTTAAGTCAGTGGTCACTGCTGCCAGGGGTCACTGAAGCCCTGCTTCAACAAGTGTTCTTAGACACACTGCTTGAACGGGTCATTTTGTGACAAACAGGGACTAGTAGATGATAAAACACTTGCGCAACACCTGGGGTATCTTTATTTGAGGGACTGCACCCACCAGGCGATGTGTCATCCTAATACAACGCATTACAACGTAAACCTATAGAGGAGAACCCAAAGATGTGGAAGTAATGAAAGAGTACCAGTAGAAGTGTTTACTCTTGTAGGAAGATTTGTCAGTAACGAAGACTGTGTACCGGAAGTTAGAAATCAAGATATTCTCTGTATGAAGACTCCATGATGATGCTGTGTGACAAGTATAAGTAAGTTTACTCAGATATACACAAATACAGTTACATACATTATCATACATAGCAGCATGTGTGTAGAGAACCCAGGATAACCCAAAAAGTCAGACAAAGTGACTTATTTCCATTGGGGTATAAATAGATCAAAGTTATATACAGCAACGTTAAACTGTCTTACTAGTACACACAAGATCTTGACTTTGTATTTATAGCAGACAGCATTGTAACCTACACACCTTCCTGCTGCTACTATTACTACTACTACTATTACTACAACTGCTACTACTATTATTACTACTACTACGACTACTACTACTACAACTACGACTACTACTACTACTACTGCTGTATAGAACGACAACGTCCTGGTGTGCGAAACGTGTCCCAAACACAGATACCCAGTGTTTCCATGAGTCTTATTGAGGGACCAGTTGACGGGGGCAATGATCGACAATGTACTGGTAGAGTAAACAATGATCGACAATGTACTGGTAGAGTAAACAATGATCGACAATGTACTGGTAGAGTAAACAATGATCGACACTGTACTGGTGGGGTACCAGTAACAATGGATTTAGTCAGGGGATATTCTGGCTTTTCTCAACAAGACGATAACCAAGAGGAATCTGAGTGAATGACCATTAATCGATGATACAGGTCAAGGATCTCTCTCTCTCTGTCTCTCTCTCTCTCTCTACGTTTTATCAACCAATATTAAGGTGATAGAACGTCTTATCATAATCTATACGACATCTCACAAGGTTGGTACAAGAACTGACTTTTTACCAGACATTCCCATCACTCAGGATATGACATCCTTGTTATACTTTATCAAAACAGGATGTCCTGTTATACTGCATCACACATGATAGTTTCTCTGTCATACTGCATCACACATGATAGTATTCGCAAATGAATTAATCTAAATTTTGACAGGTGTCTTCGTCAGAGAACCTGTCAACAATCACATCAATGGGACTGTGTCGATGTCGTGGAAAGTCAGTGCGTGAAGCAGATCTCATTGACGGGGTACTGGCTCAGGTAAGTCCCGTCCACAAGGCTTAGTTGTTGCATATTGATCCCTGGGGAAGTACTGGTCCCTGTATATCTCTGCACGGGGAAGCTATTTGCTGCAAATCTCACCCTGGGAGATCTGATTGTGCAGATATCTCCAAGGGACAACTGATTAACATAGATATCAGCCTGAAGATATCACCAAGGTTCAGAGCAAGCCGCTCCTGCCTGTCCCATCTGCTGAACATGGTCTGGATGCTCTGAAGGACAAACAAAATGCAAATGTAGTATACAGACTTTGCTAAAGCCTTCGACAAGTGTGACCATGGTATAATAGCACACAAAATGCGTGATAAAGGAATAACAGGAAAAGTTGGTAGATGGATCTATAACTTCTAACAAATAGAACACAAAGAGTAATAGTAAACAGAGCAAAGTCTGAGGCAGTTACAGTGAAAAGCTCTGTTCCACAAGGCACAGTACTCGCGCCCATCCTGTTCCTCATCCTCATATCGGACATAGAGATGTAAGCCACATCACCATGTTTTCCTTTGCGGATGACACCCGAATTTGCATGACAGTGTCATCCATCGAAGACACTGCAAGACTCCAAGTGGACATCAACCAAATCTTTAAATGGGCCGCAGAAAACAATATGAAGTTCAATGAAGAGAAATTTAAATTGCTCAGATATGGAAAATTCGAGGAAATTAAAACTGTATCAGAGTATAAAACAAATTCCAGCCACACAAATAGAGCGAAAAACTAATATAAAGGACCTGGGAGTGATAATATCAGAGGATCTCACTTTCAAATATCACAACAACGTATCTACCACATCTGCTAGAAAGATGATGGAATGGATAATGAGAACCTTCAAAACTAGGGACTGCCAAGCCCATGATGATTATCTTCAAATCGCTTGTTCTCTCTAGGCTGGAATATTGCTGTACACTAACGATCCTTTTCAAGGCAGATGAAATTGCAGACCTGGAGAATATACAGAGAACTTTCACTGCATGTATAAGTACGATAAAGCAACTAAATTACTGGGAACGGTTAAAGTCCCTTGATTTGTACTTCCTGCAACGCTGATGAGAAAGATACATGATAATATACACTTGGAAAATCCTAGAGGGACTAGTCTCAAATCTACACGCGAAAATCACTCCCTACGAAAGCAAGAGACTTATCTGGCGGTGCAACATCCCCCCAATGAAAAGCAGGGATGCCACGAGTATGCTAAGAGACAACACAATAGGTGTCAGGGGCCCAAGACTGTTCAACTACCACCCAGCATACATAAGGGGGATTACCAATAAATCCCTGTTTGTCTTCGAGAAGGTGCTGGACAGGTACCTAAAATCAGTATCTGACCAGCCGGGCTGTAGTCGTACGTCGGTTTGCGTGCTGCCAGCAGTAATAACCTGGATGATCAGGCATTGATACACCACGCGGTCTGGTCACAGACCGGGCCGCGGGCGCGTTGACCCCTGAAACCCTCTCCAGGTATACACCAGGTATAAGGTACCGCAAGATGTTGATATCAGGGAAGGATTATTGTGGCCACCATTGTAAACGAACCCCCACACAGAACTCAAGTTAGTACCTGGACACATACACACACAAAAGAGTCGGGGCCAGTAGTGAACACAGGAGTTATACTGTACGCAGAGGCCCTATGAGACCACTGTGGAGCCCGGGAAAAGACGAGGAGCACACCAGGAACAAATGAGGGTACTGAAAAAAATGAAAAACTAAGCTACACGCAGAGGCCCTAACAGACCACAGCAGTTCCCAGGAAAAGCTGAGAAGGAAAAAACGACAGAGCACTGAGCACAGGTACATCAGATAGGGAAGAGATTGAAGGAAGGAATGCTGCAATGGAGACAACTAAATCGACTCGAGGGATGCAAAGGGAAATGCAGTGGGAGGATGAAAGGGAGAGGTCAGTTTTTGTTTATGGGCTCCAGGAAGTTGAAGGGAAAACTTATGAAGCAAGAAGACAGGGGGAGAAAAAAGTGATTGAAAGTATCATGAAAGCCATAGGAGAGGATGACATGACCCAGCTGACAAATTTTCTGAGAATTTGGGGGGAGAGGGTTGCAAGAGGTAAAAAAAGGCTGGTCAAAGTGATTTTCAAGGCGGAATCGGCTCAAAACAAGATCCTGCAGGAGAAAGCCCAACTAAGGGACACATCGGTGTACCGGAGGGTGTACCTCAACCGAGACAAAACACACGAAGAAAGGTAGAAACTGAAAGAGAGGTGCAAAGATGCAAGGAGGAAAGAGAGGCAAAGACGGAGATGAGCAGGAGAACCCAGACTCAGGAGAAAATGCAAATACAACCTCCTTCAGAACCACCCACAGAAGGGCCTCAACCATGCAAACCCAGTGCAACCAAACAATCTAACCCAAAACCCACACACCGTACTCATTGCCCCCACCCCCCTCATCACAAATTCCACCCCCACAGCAATCCCCCATAGTTCCCCACCAGGTCCCCCACTCTCCCAACCCCAACGTTCTCCCCAGGCCACAGTTTTAGAAAAGAAGTTGAAGTTTTGGTATACGAATGCAGATGGAATACCAAATAAATGTGAGGAGTGACATGAAAGACATCATAGCACTCACAGAAACGAAACTCACTGGGATGATAACAGACGCAATCTTCCCACCCAGATATCAGATCCTGAGCAAAGATAGAGAGAACAGAGGAGGAGCAGGAGGAGGGGAAGGATGAGTTGCATTGCTCATCAAAAACCGATGGGAATTTGAGGAAATGGATGGAATGAACGAAATGGGCAAAAATAACTACATAGTAGGTACAATTCAGTCTGGGGGACATAAGTTAGACATTGCAGTGATGTACAACCCACCACAGAACTGCAGGGAGCCAAGAGAAGAATATGAAGAGAGCAACAGGGCAATGGTGGACATACTAGCTAAGGTGGCCAGAAGAGCTCACACAGGTAGAGCAAAGCTACTAGTTATGGGTGATTTCAATCACAAGGAGATTCATTGGGAAAACCTGGAGCCACATGGGGGCCCCAAAACATGCAAAAAGATGGATGTGGTACTGGAAAACCTCATGCATCAACATGTTAAGGAGACTACCAGAGAGAGAGGGGAAGATGGAAGATAAACCAGCAAGACTGGACCTCGTATTCACCTTGAGTAGCTCGGACATCGAGGACATCACATATGAAAGGCCCATTGGAGCTAGCGATCACGTGGTTTTGAGCTTTGAATACATAGAGTTACAAGGGGAGAGGGTAACAGAAGTAGGATGGGGAAAGCCAAACTACAAAATGGGGGACTACACAGGTATGAGGAACTTTCTGAAAGAGGTTCAGTGGGAAAGAGAACTGGTAGGAAAATCAGTAAACGAAATGATGAACTACGTGACGACAAAATGCAAAGAGGCAGAGGAGAGGTTTGTTCCTGAGAGTAACAGAAATAATGGGAAGACCAGAACGAGCCCTTGGTTTACCCCAAAGGTGTAGTGAGGCAAAAACTAAGTGCTCTAGAGAATGGAAAAAGTACAGAAGACAAAAGACCTAGGAAAATAAAGGGATTAGTCAAAGAGATAAAAAGAAGTATGCACAGATAAGGAGGGAGGCCCAACGACAGTATGAAAACGATTGCATCAAAAGTCAAGTCTGACCCGAAGCTTTTGTATAGCCACATCAGGAGAACGTCAACAGTCAAGGACCAGGTAATCAGGCTGAGGAAGGAAATGGGGAGCTCACAAGAAACAACCAAGAAGTAAGTGAGGAGCTCAACATGAGATTCAAGGAAGTATTTACAGTGGACGTACAGGAGGGTACACCAGCAAGGGATGTACACACAACTGAGGAGGAGGTGAAGAAGCTGCTAAGTGACCTTGATACCTCAAAGGCGATGGGACCGGACAACATCTCTCCGTGGGTCCTTAGAGAGGGAGCAGAAACGCTGTGTGTGCCACTAACCACAATTTTCAACACATCCCTTGAAACTGGGCAACTACCTGAGGTATGGAAGACGGCAAATGTAGTTCCAATTTTTAAGAAAGGAGACAGACACGAGGCATTAAACTATAGACCAGTGTCACTGACGTGTATAGTATGCAAAGTCATGGAGAAGATTATCAGGAGAGTGGTGGAGCACCTAGAACGGAACAAGCTTATAAATGACAACCAGCACGGATTCATGGAAGAAAAGTCCAGTGTCACAAACCTACTGGAGTTTTATGACAAGGTAACAGAAGTAAGACAAGAGAGAGAGGGGTGGGTAGATAGCATTTTCTTGGACGGCAAGAAGGCCTTCGACACAGTTCCTCACAAGAGATTAGTACAAAACATGGAGGACCAGGCAAGTATAACAGGAAGGGCACTGCAATGGATCAGGGAGTACCTGACAGGGAGACAACAACGAGTCATGGTACGTGACGAGGTATCAGAGTGGGCCTGTGACGAGCGGGGTTCCACAGGAGTCAGTCCTGGGACCAGTGCTGTTTTTGTTATATGTGAATGACATGACGGAAGGGATAGACTCAGAAGTGTCCCTGTTTGCAGATTATGTGAAGTTAATGAAGAAAGTTAAATCAGATGAGGATCAGGCAGGACTACAAAGAGACCTGGACAGGTTGCAAGCCTAGTCCAGCAACTGGCTCCTTGAATTTAACCCTGCCAAATGCAAAGTCATGAAGATCGGGAAGCCAAAGAAGATCGCAGACAGAGTACAAGCTAGATGGCCACTGACTACAAACCTCACTCAAGGAAAAGAATCTTGGGGTGAGTATAATACCGAGCACATCTCCTGAGGCACACATCAACCAGATAACTGCTATAAATTAGACACATATGCAACACTTGGGTATCTATATTGAGGAAACGTTTCGCCACACAGTGGCTTCATCAGTCCAATACAAAGTAGAAAGGTGTAAGGAGAGGAGAAGTTTGAGGTTATCAGTCCCTCGGCCTGGAGTCGATGTGTTCAGTCCATCAATCTTGTTAGAAGTGTAGCACAAGGTCGTAGAGGTGGCTTATATGCTGTAATCAGGTGAGGTGAAGCAGGAGGAGGCGGGGTCATAGTAGTACCATCCACTATTCTAAGTAGGTCTTCGTCCAAAGGTTGGACAAGTGTAGAAGAATTCGTTTGTATCAAGATCCCAAGCTGTTGCTGTGTCAGACAGGATGTAGATGAATGGTTCAGAGAACCGACAAGTTCTAATTTATAACTTGTCGGTTCTCTGAACCATTCATCTACATACAGATAACTGCTGCAGCATATGGGCGCCTGGCAAACCTGAGAACAGCGTTCCAATACCTCAGTAAAGAATCGTTCAAGACTCTGTACACCGTGTACGTCAGGCCCATACTGGAGTATGCAGCACCAGTTTGGAACCCACCCCTGGTCAAGCACGTCAAGATATTAGAGAAAGTGCAAAGGTTTGAAACAAGACTAGTTGCTGTATGACCCCTGTGGTTTAGCGCTTCTATTTGATTATAATAATACTAATACGAAGAAATGTTAAGGAAAGAAATCGATCTGACGACACTGGAGGACAGGAGGGTCAGGGAAGACATGATAACGACATACAAAATACTGCGAGGAATTGACAGGGTGGACAGAGACAAGATATTCCAGAGAGGGGACACAGAAACAAGGGGTCACAATTGGAAGTTGAGGACTCAGATGAGTCAGAGAGATGTAAGGAAGTATTTCTTCAGTTATAGCGTTGTCAGGAAGTGGAATAGTCTGGCAAGTGACGTAGTGGAGACAGGAACCATACATAGCTTTAAGACGAGGTATGATAAGCTCATGGAGCAGGGAGAGGACCCAGAAGCGATCAGTGAAGAGACGGGACCAGGGGCTATGAATCGACCCCTGCAACCACAAATAGGTGAGTACACAAACACAAGAAGCGACACACACACGGGGATCCGCTGGCCGGAAACTGTGTACATACCACGGGAAGGAAGGCACCCGTGGGCCAGACCTCGGGGAGGATGGCACCCGTGGGCCAGACCCCGGGGGAGATTTTCACAGGTGAAATGTCACTTAACTGGTCTAATTTTAATGCAGTGACACCCAAGCCAGGAGCCCCCATACTGTCGCCACTACAGACATGCCTGCACAAGCTCCCTCACCTCACGTCACTTACACTGCCAGTATAAACACATAAGGCAGGGCTTTATTTTACACTCTGTCCTGTACACATTATTTCTCTGTTTAGAGCTTTATTAAGTCGTGACGGGATAAAGCTCCACTAAGAGCGAAACATGACGTGATAAAGCTTTACACTAAGCGAAACGTTGTCACAGTTAAAGCTTAAAGAACAAAGAGACAGAATATCGTGAGTGCAATACAAAATAATCCGCACATAGGAGAGAGGAGCTTACGACGACGTTTCGGTCCAACTTGGACCATTTACAAATGGTCCAAGTGGGACCGAAAGGTCGTTGTAAGCTCCTCTCTCCTATGTGTGGGTTATTTGTATAATTAAACTTTCCCTGCAATGTCAGTTCCTCTCTACACATGTCTCATCAATACGACATATCACCCAAGAGATGCCAACATTATAGGATTCTTCTCCTTTTTCTTCTTCTTCTTCTTATTATTATTAATACAGTGTTACTCAACCACTAACTTGGTTTCCTTATAATGGCGTCAGTCACAGGTCATTCTCAAGGAAGGTTTCTTGTGTATTACGTGTAAGTTACCTCCCTGCCAGGCGAGTGCTGCTCCCCTACTCTGTACGAGAGTTTCTTAGTGGGAACGTTAGCTGTGTTATTCCCTGAGATGTGTCAGTGTTAGCTGGAAGACTTAAGTAGAGCGATGGGGATGTGGTCAAGCTTCCCACTATGTAACTAAGTAATTACTGCTGCTGTAAATCTTGGGTTGGCAACACGGAAAGCTTTACTAAGGCAACGTATCACTCGTTGTTCTTGTGTCTTCATCAAAGCTTATTTGGTGGTATATTTTCATTTCATTGGTATAATTAAGTAGTTATTTATTCCTTCGTCTATGTCATTGATGTAGCTTGTGAGCAACTAGGGGCTACATTGTGAGCAACTAGGGGCTACATTGTGAGCAACTAGGGGCTACATTGTGAGCAACTAGGGGCTACATTGTGAGCAACTAGGGGCTACATTGTGAGCAACTAGGGGCTACATTGTGAGCAACTAGGGGCTACATTGTGAGCAACTAGGGGCTACATTGTGAGCAACTAGGGGCTACATTGTGAGTAACTAGGGGCTACATTGTGAGCAACTAGGGGCTACATTGTGAGCAACTAGGGGCTACATTGTGAGCAACTAGGGGCTACATTGTGAGCAACTAGGGGCTACATTGTGAGCAACTAGGGGCTACATTGTGAGCAACTAGGGGCTACATTGTGAGCAACTAGGGGCTACATTGTGAGCAACTAGGGGCTATATTGTGAGCAACTAGGGGCTACATTGTGAGCAACTAGGGGCTACATTGTGAGCAACTAGGGGCTACATTGTGAGCAACTAAGGGCTACATTGTGAGCAACTAGGGGCTATATTGTGAGCAACTAGGGGCTACATTGTGAGTAACTAGGGGCTACATTGTGAGTAACTAGGGGCTATATTGTGAGCAACTAGGGGCTACATTGTGAGCAACTAGGGGCTACATTGTGAGCAACTAGGGGCTACATTGTGAGCAACTAAGGGCTATATTGTGAGCAACTAGGGGCTATATTGTGAGCAACTAGGGGCTACATTGTGAGTAACTAGGGGCTACATTGTGAGCAACTAAGGACTACATTGTGAGCAACTAGGGGCTACATTATGAGCAACTAGGGGCTACATTGTGAGCAACTAGGGGCTACATTGTGAGCAACTAGGGGCTACATTGTGAGCAACTAGGGGCTATATTGTGAGCAACTAGGGGCTACATTGTGAGCAACTAGGGGCTACATTGTGAGCAACTAAGGGCTACATTGTGAGCAACTAGGGGCTATATTGTGAGCAACTAGGGGCTACATTGTGAGTAACTAGGGGCTACATTGTGAGCAACTAGGGGCTACATTGTGAGCAACTAGGGGCTACTTTATGAGCAACTAGGGGCTACATTGTGAGCAACTAGGGGCTACATTGTGAACAACTAAGGGCTACATTGTGAGCAACTAGGGGCTATATTGTGAGAAACTAGGGGCTACATTGTGAGTAACTAGGGGCTACATTGTGAGCAACTAAGGGCTACATTGTGAGCAACTGACGCCGGGTCACCATTTGGAGAAGACCCGGGCCGGACATACCGGCGAACCTACAACAACAACAACATGTGAGCAACTAGGGGCTACATTGTGAGCAATTAGGGGCTACATTGTGAGCAACTAGGGGCTACATTGTGAGCAACTAGGGGCTACATTGTGAGCAACTAAGGGCTACATTGTGAGCAACTAGGGGCTACATTGTGAGCAACTAGGGGCTACATTGTGAGCAACTAGGGGCTACATTGTGAGCAACTAAGGGCCTATCATTGTGAGCAACTAGGGGCTACATTGTGAGCAACTAGGGGACTACATTGTGAGCAACTAGGGGCTACATTGTGAGCAACTAGGGGCTACATTGTGAGCAACTAGGGGCTACATTGTGAGCAACTAGGGGCTACATTGTGAGCAACTAGGGGCTACATTGTGAGCAACTAGGGGCTACATTGTGAGCAACTAGGGCTATATTGTGAGCAACTAGGGGCTACATTGTGATGAGCTAAGCTAGGGGCTACATTGTGAGTCAACTAAGGGCTACATTGTGAGCAACTAGGGGCTACATTGTGAGCAACTAGGGGCTACATTGTGAGCAACTAGGGGCTACATTGTGAGCAACTAGGGGCTACATTGTGAGCAACTAGGGGCTACTATTGTGAGCAACTAGGGGCTACATTGTGAGCAACTAGGGGCTACATTGTGAGCAACTAAGGGCTACATTGTGAGCAACTAGGGCTATATTGTGAGCAACTAGGGGCTACATTGTGAGTAACTAGGGGCTACATTGTGAGCAACTAAGGGCTACATTGTGAGCAACTAGGGGCTACTTGAGAACGGGCTCTGTGAGCAACTAGGGGCTACATTGTGAGCAACTAGGGGCTACATTGTGAGCAACTAGGGGCTACATTGTGAGCAACTAGGGGCTACATTGTGAGCAACTAAGGGCTACATTGTGAGCAACTAGGGGCTACATTGTGAGCAACTAGGGGCTACATTGTGAGCAACTAGGGGCTACATTGTGAGCAACTAGGGGCTATATTGTGAGCAACTAGGGGCTACATTGTGAGCAACTAAGGGCTACATTGTGAGCAACTAAGGGCTACATTGTGAGCAACTAAAGGCTACATTGTGAGCAACTAGAGGCTACATTGTGAGCAACTAGGGACTACATTGTGAGCAACTAGGGGCTACGTTGTGAGCAACTAGGGGCTACAATGCTCACTCCTATGAACTACAATGGGTCCCCATCTTAACTTCTCCCATTTGTGCAAACTAAGTTGCCTATCAGTCAGCTAGAATGGAAGTACTGCGATGCCGTGTGCAGCTATCATCTCCAACTGTCTCTTGTGTGGACTCTATTAAAGTTCTCACTAAAGTCCAATGACACAGCCACCGGATATTTAAAGCCCCCAGGTGCAAATACTTCTTTTTTTTAATTAATAGCTAATTTACACTATATTAGATTGAACAGTGACCACAAAACACGATACTTTAAGAAACTTTACATACTGAAAGCCGTTTTATTTTTATTTTTCAGTATCTAACGATTTTTTTTAAGACATATTCCTTCCTCATCCGACCCAGATCGAAATCCTTCCTGCGCCACTGCTGAAGTTCATGCCGTATTCTTTATCGTGGCCCACCACCTTAAACACCTTAGTGGAAAAGGTTAGTAACTTAGTAAGACAAGAATGCGCTTTTGTAAAATCATGTTGAGATTTGTTGATCAAATCATGTGTCCAGAGATGACTTTCAACTTGCATCAACAATTACTGTTCTAATTAGTTTCCCAACACTTGAGGTCAGTCTGGTTGGTCTGGTTAACAGTTAGAAACTAAGGACTTATCTCCTGCTTTGTAAATCGGGACAACATTCGCCATTTTCCACATCTCCGGTACTATGTCCGTTTATAGTGATGCAATGAACACTAATGGTTTACTAAGTTCCTCTTTACATTACAATCTTTGACAAGAGTTCATCATTATCCTGTGGCCCTGTACGACATACATTATAAATTAGACACATATGCAACACTTGGGTATCTTTATTGAGGAAACGTTTCGCCACACAGTGGCTTCATCAGTCCAATACAAAGTAGAAAGGTGTAAGGAGAGGAGGAGTTTTGAGGTTATCAGACCCTCGGCCTGGAGTCGATGTGTTCAGTCCATCAATCTTGATGAAGCCACTGTGTGGCGAAACGTTTCCTCAATAAAGATACCCAAGTGTTGCATATGTGTCTAATTTATAACTTGTCGGTTCTCTGAACCATTCATCGACATACATTATGGAAATATTTCGCTCAATGAGAGTCTTTGACAAAGATCCCAGAGATCGAAGCCTTTTCGTAATAAATGTCATAGCAATGAAAAAGGCACAAAAGAAGTGGAGACCTTTATTTATAGACCGTGTCTCCCAACATTGTCTTTTATCAACGCTGCCTGAAATGTACACACATATGTCTTATCTATATTTGTATATTTCATTAGTGTCTCCTCAAATGTCCTACTGCTACACTTGTACCTCATTTACATACATCTTGGTATCTAATACCATCTTTGACTCATGAAATATAATCCTGAACAGATTCAGCTTTGCCTTCCGACAGGTGTGACTGGACACTGTTGTCTTGGCAGAGAGATCAAAACTTGCTACCAAAACAGCCACCTCTCTCTTCCTCCTCAGGTCCTGCCTCTATCTCTAGTTTCCTTCATGTCAGCTTCTGCAACTCAAAGTTTCCCTCTTGTTTTCATGGCTAGAAAGTCTACAAGGAATAAATCAGAGACTTGTGTTGACATTCTCGTGTCTTGTGCCCTAACTTACAAGAACATTATAGCTTTATGCTCCATTTGGGATCAATACTTGGGATAAATATGATCTGGTAATGAGAATTTCCCTGTTTCTGGGTCTACTTTTTTCTGTTGGCATTGTTGCTATTCTTACTCGCTGCCTCTGTTGTTTCTTTTGTGGGGCTGCTGGTTTTTTTGTTTGTTTTTCTTTTTGTGAGGCTAATAATTTTTTTTTCTTGTTTCTGCAACTGTTATTCCTGTTGCTAATTCCACTGTTGGTGTTGTTGCTTTTACTGCTGCTTCTATACTTGTTATTATTGTTCCTGCTGCTGCTTCTACAGCTGTTGCTGTCACATTATAGCTGCTGTTGTTGCTGTTTCTCCAGTTGTAGCTGCTGTTCCTGTCGTTACTGATGGAAGTAGAGAGAGAGAGAGAGAGAGAGAGAGAGAGAGAGAGTGGCAGTACAGAGTGCCAGAGAACCGACTCCCAATACGTTTAACATATATAAACCGCTTGAGTGTGGCACCCAGTAACAACTGCCCGTGTCTCTGGCCGTCTACTGCAGTGAATTCCACCAAGAGCTAAAACCGTGCGGGTCATTCAGAACAAGGAGTGGCTGAGGCTCGAACCTTCGCCCTCTAAAACCCTTGAAATACTCAAAGCTCTGTTATAAAACCAGCAGTTACTGGTGGTTCAGTAAGGATCATATGACGTTTGGAGAATAAGAGGAAACCTGAGGATGCTTCCGGGGGTTCAACGCCCCCCGTGAATGAAGATCTGATCAATTAGACTGTTACTGCAGGCCACTGTTCATACCACAGCCCTGCTGGCCACGAACTGATTTCAGGACCTTGTCAAGTTCCTTCTTGAAGACGCCCAGAGGCTTGCTGGCAATTCCCCCTTATATATGGAGTAATAATCAGCTATTACGCAAGTAGTGAAGAATAATTTTAATACTTAAAGGAAACTCTGGTAAATATCTTGAAGACAGACCAGACGTGAGGTCATAGACCTTACCTTTCTTATTCTGCTGGCTCTCCAAGCCAAGGTAGAGGAGCCATCATGGTGTTATTGCGCCAGTGTTATAGCGCCAGTGTTATAGTTCCAGTGTTATAGTTCCAGTGTTATTGTTCCAGTGTTATAGTTCCAGTGTTATAGCGCCAGTGTTATAGTTCCAGTGTTATAGTTCGTGTTATAGCGCCAGTGTTATAGTTCCAGTGTTATAGTTCCAGTGTTATAGCGCCAGTGTTATAGTTCCAGTGTTATAGTTCCAGTGTTATTGTTCCAGTGTTATAGTTCCAGTATTATAGTTCCATTGTTTTAGCACCAGTGTTATAGCGCCAGTGTTATAGTTCCAGTGTTATAGTTTCAGTGTTATAGTTCCAGTGTTATAGTTCCAGTGATATAGTTCGTGTTATA
>WNWK01004033.1:0-15000 GCA_009830355.1 Cherax destructor
CTAGTACTTAACATGTTTGAAGGGAATGTGTTGCGAGGACGCTGGGGTAAGTTTGGGGGAGGGAGTGGTGGGACCGTGGGGTTCAGAGATGGGGACTTTCCACCCTTCCAGTGGTTCCTCAGGGTCCACCACGCCCTCTGCCCATCCTCGCTAAATCAAAAGCATTTTCTTTATTTGGGACTTTTACGTTCCGCTTTTTGTTCTGAGAGCTGCCTTGTACGTATTCTTGCCTTGTTACCCTGGTGCTGACCCCCTTAAGAGAGTTGCTCCCTGTTTGTTCCACATTTAAAGCGTACTTTTTCCTTTTACAAATCTTCTCTTCTAAACCCCGCCAAAACTTCCAGGTAAAACCTATGGAAGACTTCCCCCAAAAACTTGAATAATATTTTTTTTCTATTTTTTTTCCCAAAAGTTTGTTGCTTTCTATTTTTCACTGTGGTTATTTTTTTTGTTCGTTATCCAAATTTCGACTGTTTTTCCTTCCTTGTCAAGTCTATATTTTATATTTATATATATATATATATATATATATATATATATATATATATATATATATATATATATATATATATATATATATATTTTTTTTTTTTCTACCTGGGTCACCTGAGAAAATTTCCCGGGGGTCCGCCCCGGCCCGGTCCGGACCGGCCTCTTGTTGGACCAGAGCCTGATCAACCAGGCTGTTACTGCTGGCCCCGCAGTCCAACGTACAACCACAGCCCGGTGATCAGGTACCGACGAGGTGCCTGTCCAGTGCCTGCTTGAAAACAGCCGGGGCTTGTTGGTAATCCCCTGATGTATGCTGGGAGGCAGTTGAACAATCTTGGGCCCTCACACTTATTGTGTTGTCCCTCAACGTGCTAGTGGCACCCTGCTCTTCATTGGGGAATGTTCATCGCCGCCGGGTCTTTTGCTTTGTAGGGAGTGATTTTGTGTGCAAGTTTGGTATAAGCCCTCGAGAATTTTCCAGTGTTTAATAATGTTCTTCCGCCGCTTTCCCTAGAGAGTACAGGTTTAGGAACTTCAACGTTCCCGTAGTTAAGGGGGTTTTTATCACTTATTGCCGGAAGGTTCTCGCCATTTTCGGTCGAATTTCACCCCCGAAAGGGCAGTTAGGTGAAACAATATTCCAGCCTAGATAGAACAACGATCTGTAAAGTGTCAACATGGGTTGGCATCCCTGGTTTTAAGGTTCTCATTATCCATCCTGTCATTTTTCGAGCAGAAATTGCTACATTGTTATGGTCCTTGAAGGTGAGATCCTCTGAACCTAGGTCTTTGACATTAGTTTTCGCTCTATTTGTGGTTGGAATTAGTTTTGTACCGATGAATTTTAATTTTTCACGTTTTCCGTATCTGAGTAATTGAAATTTCTCATCATTGAACTTCATATTGTTTTCTGCAGCCCATTTAAAGATTTGGTTTATGTCTCGGGGGTCTTGCAGTGTCTTCAACGTGGACCCCATACAGATTCGGGTGTCATCTGCAAAGGAAGACCGCATGTGGCTTATATCCCTGTCAAGTTGATATGAGGATGAGGAATAGGAGGGGAGCAAGATGTGCCTTGTGGAACAGAGCTTTTCACAGTAGCGCCTCGACTTATTTTTGACTACTACCTTTGTGTTCTATGTTTGAAATTAAAAATCCATCTCCCAATTTTTCCGTTTTCCTTTATCACGCTTTTTTGGTATTACACCTGGTCACATTTCAAAGGTTTTTTGCAAAATTGTGTTTAAATCTGCATTCTGTTTTTTTTTCTAGGGCATCCAGGACCTTGTCGGTGGTCCAGTAGTTGGGACAGACGGGGCGGCCTGTCAAAACCCCTCTGTCCTGGGTTGTGCAATTGATGGGTATCAAGATGGGTGGCGATCTTGCTTCTTAGAACCCTTTCAAAGATTTTTTATGATATGGGACGTTAGGCAATTGGTCTGTAGTTCTTTGCTATTGCTTTACTGCCCCCTTTGTGGAGCAGGGGCTATGTCTGTTGTTTTTAGTAGCTGCGGGACGATCCCAGTGTCCTGCTCCCTCTCCATAGGATGTTAAAAGCATGTGATAGGGGCTTCTTGCAGTTCTTGATGAACACGGGTTCCATGAGTCTGGGCCTGGGCGGAGTGCATGGGCATGTCATTTATTGCCTTTCAAAGTCATTTGGCGTAGTGATGATGTCAGAAAGGCATGCGTCTGTCAAGTTCTTGGCACTCTCATGAAAAAATCATTTAGGTTTTCGATTTTCAGTCTGGTTAGTGGCTCTAAAGACTGAGTCATACTGGGATTTAAGTAACTCACTCATTTCCTTGCTGTCATCTGTTAGGACCCATCCGGTTTAAGTAGGGGCCCTATTTAAGGTTTATTGAAGTGTTTTAGTCTGGTAGTGATAAGTGAATCATGCAGTCGACAGGCTTGAAACCCCATTAACCAATCAGCGTAAGGAAAATGAAAGAAAAAATAAGATAAAAGATAAAAGGAAGAACTGTGAAGAACCTTTTGTCGTAGGCAACATAGAGGGATAATGAACCATCGTAGGCAACATAGAGGGTTAATGAACCATCGTAGGCAACTATAGAGGGATAATGAACCATCGTAGGAACACAGAGGGTTAATGAACCATCGTAGGCAACATAGAGTGTTAATGAACCATCGTAGGCAACACAGAGGGTTAATGAAGCATCGTAGGCAACACAGAGGGTTAATGAACCATCGTAGGCAACTTACAGGGTTAATGAACCATCGTAGGCAACACAGATGGTTATGAACCATCGTAGCAACACAGATAGTTACTGAACCATCGTAGGCAACACACCAGGGTAAATGAACCAACGTAGCAACACAGAGGGTTAATGAACCATCGTAGGCAACACAGACGGTTAATGAACCATCGTAGGCAACACAGACGGTTAATGAACCATCGTAGGCAACACCATTGTTAATGAACCATCGTAGGCAACACAGATGGTTAATGAACCATCGTAGGCAACACACAGGGTTAATGAACCATCGTAGGCAACACACAGGGTTAATGAACCATCGTAGGCAACACACATTGTTAATGAACCATCGTAGGCAACACAGATGGTTAATGAACCATCGTAGGCAACACACAGGGTTAATGAACCATCGTAGCGAACACACAGGGTTAATGAACCATCGTAGGCAACAACAGGGTTAATGAACCATCGTAGGCAAAACACAGAGGGTTAATGAACCATCGTAGGCAACATAGAGTGTTAATGAACCATCGTAGGCAACACAGAGGGTTAATGAAGCATCAGGAGCACAGAGGGTTAATGAACCATCGTGAAACCTTTTAAGGGTTAATGAACCATCGTAGGAACACAGATGGTTAATGAACCATCGTAGGCAACACAGATAGTTAATGAACCATCGTAGGCACACACAGGGTAAATGAACCAACGTAGGCAAACAGAGGGTTAATGAACCATCGTAGGCAACACAGACGGTTAATGAACCATCGTAGGCAACACAGACGGTTAATGAACCATCGTAGGCAACACACATTGTTAATGAACCATCGTAGGCAACACAGATGGTTAATGAACCATCGTAGGCAACACACAGGGTTAATGAACCATCGTAGGCAACACACAGGGTTAATGAACCATCGTAGGCAACACACATTGTTAATGAACCATCGTAGGAACACAGATGGTTATGGAACCATCGTAGGCAACACACAGGGTTAATGAACCATCGTAGGCAACACACAGGGTTAATGAACCATCGTAGGCAACACAGGGTTAATGAACCATCGTAGGCAACACAGAGGGTTAATGAACCATCGTAGGCAACACAGAGGGTTAATGAACCATCGTAGGCAACACAGAGGTTAATGAACCATCGTAGGCAACACAGAGGGTTAATGAACCATCGTAGGCAACACAGGGTTAATGAACCATCGTGGCAACACGGAGGGTTAATGAACCATCGTAGGCAACACGGAGGGTTAATGAACTACGTGAAAGACAATACTACAAGATTTGATGGTCTTCTGGATACAGAAATCACAGAAGACGAGAAATGTTTAGCAGAATACAAAAGAAGGGCAAAAAAATTACGTGGATAACTCTTGATGAGGTGAATACTGAGAAGGAAGAATACCCTCTGAGAGGAAGGCTGGGTTAAAAGTACCATCTGAGAGGAGGCTGGGTTAAGAATACCATCTGAGAGGAAGCTGGGTTAAGAATACCATCTGAGAGGAAGCTGGGAGGTTAAGAATACCATCTGAGAGGAAGCTGGGTTAAAATTCCATCTGAGAGGAAAGCTGGAGTTAAAGTACCATCTGAGAGGAGTCTAGGTTAAGAATACCGTCTAAGAGGGAAGCAATTCCCAGAATCGTTAAGGGGACAAAAATCTCATGGTTGTAGATCAGACGGGAGTCGAGAGGAGACACGATCACATCATCATGTAAATTAGTCGGAGACAGACATAAACGGGAGGAGACAGACATAAACGGGAGGAGACAGACATAAACGGAAGGAGACAGACAAAACGGAGGAGATAGACATAAACGGTAGGAGACAGACATGGACGGGAGGAGACAGACATGGACGGAGAAGACAGACATGGACGGAAGAGACAGCTAGGGGGCCACAACTGGAAACTGCAAAGTTAAAATGAACCAATCAACGTGAGAAAGAACTTCTCCAGGTGAGTGTAGTGAACAAATGGAAGTCATTAGGGAGGGACGTGGTGGAGCACAAGTCCATACGTGGATTTAAAGGCTAGATATGTCGCAGAGTTGAGAGAGTCGGCCACACTAGGTAATGTTAGCACAGGGACGGCAGTACTCACGCTGAGCTTTATCCATCCAGTGGATTTTAAAAGTAGCGGGTGGAACAACACGTCCTGCTGAGAAATGTTCTCAGTGTTGCATTTGTGACTTTACAGCTCAGTCAGAGCAGGTACAAAGGTGGGGTCTATAAACACACACACACACACACACACACACACACCATACATAGTTTTAAGACGAGCAGGGAGAGAGGACCTAGTAGTGATCAGTGAAGAGGCGGGGCCATGAACTATGAATCGACCCTGCAACTACAAACAGGTGAGTACACCCAAATATATTGCCAGATGTATTTCTGTAGAGAACAAACATCAGCCATCTCAGCCTGGGGTAAAAAACAAAACAAAAGAGGAGAGTGCTTGTTTGGCAGTGCAGGGAGCAGAGCGTAGTATGTGGGTGCCGTCTCCGATAAAGAAGGAAATTATTAATATGGAACATTAGAGGTAGAATAACAACAATACAGTGGCCCTTTTGTTGACAATATGGCAGAGGGTAGACAGTCTGAGTATTTATGTTGATACACTGCAGACAAGGAAGCAGTAGATAGACAGGAAGGATGATTATAACTGAACAATACCAAGTAAGATATAAGCAGCAGGAGGTGCAGCCAGCACAGGATATTTCTGAATGTGTCAACAAAAATTTAATAGCGAAAAAACTAAATTACACTGACGGACTAATGATGTATATTTCACATGTATGACTGTGGTGATATGATGTATATTTCACATATATGACTGTGGTGATATGATGTATATTTCACATATATGACTGTGGTGATACTATGTTAAGAAAGTTGGTTAGTAATTTATATTAGGAAGGAAGTGGTTGTGAGGTGAACCAGACTCGACACAACAACACATAGATAATTAGAGAATGTTCAAAGATCTACCTTATCTCCTGATCTCCTTGTCCTCCTGACTTTTCTGACCTTGATAACTTAGACACATATGCAACACTTGGGTATCTTTATTGTGGAAACGTTTCGCCACACAGTGGCTTCATCAGTCCATACAAAGGTGAAAAACAGGAGGAGTTTGAGGTAATCAGTCCCTCGGCCTTGAGTCGATGTACTCAGTCCATCAATCTTGATAAGAATCCAGTATATGTGGTAGGAAGAGCTATATACCGTAGGAGGAGAGGTGCAGCAGTCGTAGGTGGTGTCACATTTGTCCAATGTGGAAGAAGGTCGTGGCCAAGGGTTGGGCAAGTGAAGAATAAAATCCCAAGATGTTGCTGTGTCAGACAGGATGTAAATTAATGGTTCAGAGAACCGACAAGTTGATAAATTAGCACATATGCAACACTTGGGTATCTTTTTCTGACCTTCTTGACCTTCCTGTACTCTCTGGTCTTCCTGACTTCCCTGACCTCCCTGACCTTCCTCATCTTCCTGACCTCCCTGACCTTCCTCATCTCCCTGACCTTAATCACCTCCCTGACCTTCCTCACCTTCCTGACCTCCTTCACCTCCCTGACCTTCCTCACCTCTCTGACCTCCCTGTTCTCCTTGACCACCTTGACCTCCCTGACCTTCCTCACCTCCCTGACCTTCCTCACCTCCATGACCTCCCTGACCTTCCTCACCTCCCTGACCTTTCCTCACCTTCCTGACCTCCCTCACCTCCCTGACCTTCTTCACCTCTCTGACCTCCCTGACCTCCTTGACCTCCCTGACCTCCATGGCCTCCCTGACCTCCCTGACCTACCTGACCTCCCTGACCCTCACCTTCTTCACCTCCCTGGACTCCCTGACCTTCATGACCGCCCTTACCTTATTGACCTTCCTCACCTCCCTGACCCTCCTCACCTCCTGACCCTCCTCACCTCCTGACCCTCCTCACCTACCTGACCTTCCTCACCTCCTGACCTTCCTCACCTCCTGACCTTGCTGACCTCCTGACCTCCTGACCTCCTGACCTCCCTGACCTCCTGACCTCCCTGACCTCCTGACCTCCTGACCCCCCCCACCTCCCTGACCTCCCTCACCTCCCTCACCCCCCTGACCTCCCTGACCTCCCCCACCTCCCTGACCTTCCTCACCTCCCTGACCTTGCTGACCTCCCTGACCTCCCTCACATCCAGGTAGACAGACAAGTCTGAACATTCTCTTAACTCTTCTTTTTCCTCCTTGAATGTATCACCTTAGTTGTGTGAGTTTATGAAGCCCACGCCCACGCCACGCCCACGCCACGCCTACATCACGCCCACACTGCCCACACCACGCCCACCACGCCCACACCACGCCCACACCACGCCCATACCACGCCCACACTGCACCCACATCACGCCCACACCACGCCCACACCACGCCCACACCACGACCACACCACGCCCACACCACGTTCACACCACGCCACACCACGCCCATGCTACGCCCACACCACGTTCACACACCACACATGCACCCACATCACGCCCCACCACCCTATACCACGCCACACTACACCACACTGCACCACGCCACGCCACGCCACGCCCACACCACGCCCACACGCCCATGCAACGCCCATGCCCACGCCACGTCCACACCACGCCCACACCACGCCCACACCATGCCCACGCCACGCCCACATTACGCCACGCCACACCACACCACGCCACACCACTGGAAACATGTACTCATTTATCTATCACTATTCATTCCTTTTCTATGTCTATCCTTCCATTCCTATATGTCTCTTCTCTTCTTCTATTTCTCCTTTCTCTCTCTCTCTCTCTCTCTCTCTCTCTCTCTCTCTCTCTCTCTTCTCTCTTTAGTGTCCCGTGGCTCGGTTGGTAGCGCAATCAACTTACACACTGAGTTCCGTGGTTCGATCCCCGGTACTATGGTCTGTATAAGTTGTGTCATGTACTTGTAGAAATAAAGATTATTATTTTTATTATCTACGTATCTCTTTTATGTCCTCCCTTGATGTCTCTCTCTCTCTCTCTCTCTCTCTCTCTCTCTCTCTCTCTCTCTCTCTCTCTCTCTCTCTCTCTTTCCTTCACCCTTTCCTTCTGTCTCCTTTCCCCTCACTCTCTTTTTTTCTCTCTCCCTGTACATCAGTCTTTATTCTCCCTAACTTTCTTTATCTATCCATCTCTTTATATTTCACCCCCCTTTCCATCTGTTATTCCATCACTTTCCATCCCTTCTTGCACCCTCCCCATCTCTCCCTCTCTCCTACATCTGCTTCCCTCCTTCCCCCTCATCTATTTCTCCCCTTCTTCCCATCTATCTCCTCCTCCTCCTGCTCCATCTGTTTTCCCTCTCCCACTCCATCAATCTGCCCCTGCCTGCCCTCCCGACAAGCGCCCTCCTGGCACCAGTACCATTACGCTACGACAGTTTAAAATTGCTCTCTTATCCCTCTCGTTGGCTCCCTCATTTATCCTGATGGAGGGAAGACACTTAAGTGAAGGCGAGAAGGCTGACACTCTAGTCAAGGGTCACTGGTTCAAAAGTACCCACGTTCGACTCCACCTAGATCAATCCCACAACACTGCTCACAACATCCCACAACACTGCTCACAACATCCCACAACACTGCTCACAACATCCCGCAACACTGCTCACAGCATCCCACAACACTGCTCACAGCATCCCGCAACACTGCCCACAGCATCCCACAACACTGCTCACAGCATCCCACAGAGTCACTTATATGCTCAGAACTACTAAATGCCTCAAATGATGTAGTTGAAGTTTTAGCAGTAAAGATCGAGAACCAAAACCTGGTCATCGTGGTTGTATACAAGCCTCCGGATGCAACGTCCCAACAATTCCAGGAACAGCTTCTGAAAATTGACCAATGTCTGGAAAACCTTTCAGCTCCTGCCCCCAACATTGGGGGACGTCAACCTAAGGCACCTAAAATGGAGGAATATTGCAAATAATGTGGTAGCAGAGATAACACCAGGAGGCAGCTCAGATGAAAACTCGCACACACACGAGCTTTTAAATCTCTGCACCAAATTCACCTTAAACCAGCAAATAATAGAGCCTACAAGATTGGAGAATACACTGGACCTCATCTTCACTAACAATGATGATCTGATACGAAATGTCATCATATCAAAAACGATATATTCAGATCACAACATAATAGAGGTCCAGACATGCATGATGGGGGCCCCAGATCGACAAAATGTGATCAGTCGCGAGGGAGCCTTCTCCAATTTCAACTTCAATAACAAAAACATAAGGTGGGACCAAGTAAACCAAATCCTAAATGATATAAACTGGGAAGATAACCTAAGCATCACAGATCCTAACCTATGTCTAGAACAAATTAACTCTGTGGCACTTGAGGTTTGCTCAAGGCAAATTCCCTTAAGGAAAAGGAGGAGAAGATGTAAACTAGAAAGAGAGAGGCGCTCCCTATACAGGCGAAGGCAAAGAATAACAGAGCGGCTACAAGAGGCCAATATATCTGAAATACGTAGGGAGGCACTGGTCAGAGAAATAGCAAACATTGAATTAAAACTAAAGGAATCTTACAGGAATCAAGAAACGCGGGAAGAACTAAAAGCCATAAATGAAATTGAAAGAAACCCAAAGTATTTCTTTTCTTATGCCAAAACAAAGTCGAGAACAACATCCAGTATTGGGCCCCTACTAAAACGAGATGGGTCTTACACAGATGACAGCAAGGAAATGAGTGAGTTACTAAAGTCCCAATATGACTCAGTTTTTAGTGAGCCGCTAACCAGACTAAAAGTTGAAGACCTAAATGAATTTTTTATGAGAGTTCCACAGAACCTGGTAGACGCAAGCCTGTCTGACATTACCCTGACGCCACATGACTTTGAAAAGGCGATAAATGACATGCCCATGCACTCCGCTCCAGGCCCAGACTCATGGAACTCAGTGTTCATCAAGAACTGCAAAAAGCCCCTATCACGTGATTTTAACATCCTATGGAGAGGGAGCATGGACACTGAGGTCGTCCCGCAGTTACTAAAAACAGCAGACATAGCCCCACTCCACAAAGGGGGCAGTAAAGCAATAGCAAAGAACTACAGACCAATAGCGCTAACGTCCCATATCATAAAAATCTTTGAAAGGGTTCTAAGAAGCAAGATCGCCACTCATCTAGACAACCATCAATTACACAACCCAGGGCAGCATGGGTTTAGAGCAGGTCCCTCCTGTCTGTCCCAACTACTGGACCACTATGACAAGGTTATGGATGCTCTAGAGGACAAACAGAATGCAGATGTTATATACACAGACTTTGCAAAAGCCTTTGACAAGTGTGACCATGGTGTGATAGCACACAAAATGCGTGATAAAGGCATAACAGGAAAAGTTGGTAGATGGATGTATAATTTTCTAACAAATAGAACACAAAGAATAGTAGTAAACAGAGTAAAGTCTGAGGCGGCTACTGTGAAAAGCTCTGTTCCACAAGGCACAGTACTCGCTCCCATCCTGTTCCTCATCCTCATATCAGACATAGACAGGGATATAAGCCACAGTGCCGTGTCTTCCTTTGCAGATGACACCCGAATCTGTATGACAGTGTCCACCATTGAAGACACTGCAAGACTCCAAGCAGACATAAACCAAATCTTTAAATGGGCTGCAGAAAACAATATGAAGTTCAATGATGAGAAATTTCAATTACTCAGATACGGAAAACGTGAGGAAATTAAAATCTCATCGGAGTACAAAACTAATTCCAACCACACAATAGAGCGAAAAACTAATGTTAAAGACCTGGGAGTGATCATGTCAGAGGATCTCACCTTCAAGGACCATAACACCGTAGCAATCGCATCTGCTAGAAAAATGACAGGATGGATAATGAGAACCTTCAAAACCAGGGATGCAAAGCCCATGTTGACACTTTACAAATCGCTTGTTCTATCTAGGCTGGAATATTGCTGCACACTAACTGCACCTTTCAAGGCAGGTGAAATTGCTTACCTTGAAAATGTGCAGAGAACCTTCACGGCACGCATAACTGCGATAAACCACCTCAATTACTGGGAACGCTTGAAGTTTCTAAATCTGTACTCCCTAGAACGCAGGCGGGAGAGATACATTATTATATACACGTGGAAAATTCTCGAGGGATTAGTACCAAACTTACACACGAAAATCACTCCCTACGAAAGCAAAAGACTCGGCAGGCGATGTAACATCCCCCAATGAAAGCAGGGTGCCACTAGCACGTTGAGGGACAACACAATAAGTGTCAGGGGCCCAAGATTGTTCAACTGCCTCCCAGCATACATAAGGGGGATTACCAACAAACCCCTGGCTGTCTTCAAGCAGGCACTGGACAGGCACCTAAAGTAGGTACCTGAACAGCCAGGCTGTGGTTCGTACGTTGGACTGGTTGATCAGGCTCTGGTCCAACATGAGGCCTGGTCACAGACCGGGCCGCGGGGGCGTTGACCCCTGGAATTCTCTCCAGGTAAACTCCAGGTAAACACTGCTCACAGCATAACACAACACTGCTCACAGCATCCACAACACTGAAGAGGCGGGGCCAGGAGCTATGTCTCGACCCCTGCAACCACAACTAGGTGAGTAAAACTAGGTGAGTACTGCTCACAGCATCCCGCAACACTGCTCACAACATCCCGCAACACTGCTCACAGCATCCCGCAACACTGCTCACAGCATCCCACAACACTGCTCATAGCATCCACAACACTGCTCACAACATCCCACAACACTGCTCACAGCATCCCACAACACTGCTCACAACATCCCACAACACTGCTCACAGCATCCCACAACACTGCTCTCCACAACTGTCGCATCCCACAACACTGTCAGCATCCACAACACTGTCCACATCACACTGCTCACAGCATCCCACAACACTGCTCACAACATCCCACAACCTGCCACAACACTGCTCACAGCATCCCACAACACTGCTCACAACATCCCACAACACTGCTCCACATCCACAACACTGTCAAACTCCACAACACTCTCCACATACACTGCTTCACAACATCCCACAACACTGCTCACAACATCCCACAACACTGCTCACAACATCCCACAACACTGCTCACAACATCCACAACACTGCTCACACATCCCACAACACTGCTCACAACATCCCACAACACTGCTCACAACTCCCACAACACTGCTACAACATCCCACAACACTGCTCACAGCATCCCACAACACTGCTCACAGCATCCCACAACACTGCTCACAAGCATCCCAAGCAACACTGCTTCACAACATCCCACAACACTGCTCCAGCATCAAACACTGCCACATAAACACTGCTCACAGCATCCCACAACACTGGCTCCCACACATCCACATACACTGCTCACAGCATCCCACAACACTGCTCTCACAGCATCCCACAACACTGCTCACAACATCCCACAACACTGCTCACAGCATCCCACAACACTGCTACAGCATCCCACAACACTGCTCACAACATCCCACAACACTGCTCACAGCATCCCACAACACTGCTGACAGCATCCCACATCACTGCTGACAGCATCCCACAACACTGCTCACACATCCCACAACACTGCTCACAACATCCCACAACACTGCTCACAGCATCCCACAACACTGCTCACAACATCCCACAACACTGCTCACAGCATCCCACAACACTGCTCACAACATCCCACAACACTGCTCACAGCATCCCACAACACTGCTGACAGCATCCCACATCACTGCTCACAACATACACTGTACAACTAACATTATGATAAAAAATATATATATGAATAAGCATGGAATAAGATCACAGTAAAGAGGTGACCTCACAATATGCCCCCAAAAAAACAACCACTGTGAAAAAGTAGCAAATTTCCAAGCGCTTTCGTGAGTAATGAGGAAACCTGAGGCGCAAGAGGAAAGTTTCCTCTACAAAGACACCAAAGGTGCTGTGCATGTGTCTCCTTATTAATGTAATATTAATTTAACAAATGAAGATCACACTGAATCAGAATATTCGCTTCTCTATCCCATGTGTTCGCTAATCGTCAGTCACTTGTTAAAACTCCTCGTTATCAACATCTGTATTGACTTCGTATCACATGTTGTTGTGTTGGCTGCTGCTACATGATACCTGGCGCCAAACATGAATGTATTAAGCAGGTAGCCGTTAGCTCACACACTGAGGTCCGGAGTTCGAATCTCCTCCGGTACGGCTGGAAAATATTAGGGACGTGTTTCCATAAGATACCTGCTGTCCATGTTAACCCATCAGTGTAAAATGGGTACCTGGGTGCTAGTCGACTGGTGTGGGTCGCATCCTGGGATAAAACTGACCTAATTTGCCCGAAATGCTCAGCATAACAAGCGGCTTTCTATATAGTAATAGTAATAATAATAATATCTTTATTTACTACAAATACATGTACAAGGTATACAGTCTTAGCTGACATCAATGACATACTACTATATAGAAAGCCGCTTATTATGCTGAGCATTTCCCGCAAATTATGTCAATTTTGTCCCAGGATGCGACCCACACCAGTCCACTAACACCCAGGTTCCCATTTTACACAAATGGATGAACAGGCACAGGGACAGCAGCAGGTGTCCTATTGAAACACGTCAGCTAGGCCTGTATACCTTGTACATGTACTTGTAGTAAATAAAGATATTATTATTATTATTATTATTATTATTATTATTATTATTATTATTAAGAAGGTACATTGTATCCCTTGCTTGCTGTTGGGGCATCACTGTTCAATTAGTAAGCTATTCTAAGATATGCTAATTAGTCTATATGCTTTTAGATCTTCTGATAGATTGTTCTAATTAACCTTTGGGTTACATATGTCTCCTATTGCTGAGAGAGAGAGAGAGAGAGAGAGAGAGAGAGAGAGAGAGAGAGAGAGAGAGAGAGAGAGAGAGACTTGATAAAGAATCAGAGACATGTGCGACATCTGGGTATCTTTATTGTAGACCTTTTACCATCCTTTATCTATACAAATTCAAGGACATAATTTTAAGACAGTAGAACTATACACAAAAGATGAGGTAATCAGTCCCTCGCTAATTCCAATGCTGAGGGACTGATGATCTCATATTTTGACTTCCAGTTACGTATGTCCTTGAATCTGCATTGATAAAGCCACTGGAGGGCGAAACGTCTACAATAAAGACACCCAGATGTTACACATGTGTCTGATTCTTCATGTTGTCGTTTTGTAGACAGAAAGACGTGTTTATGAGTCATTGTATTATGTTTGCTTCAGAAGCCTCGTCCTGCCCCCCAACTCACACACTGACCTCAGTCCATCTGTCATCATTCTATCATGCAAGAAGTGCCACATATGTGTCCCGTGGCTTGGTTGATAGCGCACTTAGCTGACACACTGAGTGTCCGTGCTTCGATCCCCGGCATGGGTGATAAGGTTGGGCAGGTTTCATTACACTTGCTGCCCCCTTTCCTAGCAGCAGGTAGGTACCTGGGTGTAGGTCACTGGACCCGTTATGTTGGGACCCAGTCACTGGACCCATTATGCTCCTGACTACCACCCACACCCGTGTAATGGGGTGCATAATATCGCAACGTAGCTAAAATTTAGTGTATTTTTCCGCCAACAGATGGCGTTGGGGAGGATGGTCTTCCCAGGTTCGTCTCTCCCATAGACAACGTTACTGTGTCTGTGGGTCGAGACGCCAGACTCACCTGTGTGGTGGAGAATCTCGGTAATTACCAGGTGAGTCTTTCTTTCTTTATTTACACAGGGTTTTGCAAGGTTAGGTTAAGGGTTCTCTGTCTGTTCGTCTCTCTCTCTCTCTATCTTTCTTTCTCTCTATCTATCTATCTCTCTCTCTAATAATAATAATAATAATAATAATAATAATAATAATAATTATAATATCTTTATTTACTACAAGTACATATACAAGGTATACAGGCCATAGCTGACATCAGTGACATACTACTATATAGAAAGCCACTTGTTATGCAGAGCATTTCGGGCAAATTAGGTCAGTTTTGTCCCAGGATGCGACCCACACCAGTCGACTAACACCCAGGTACCCATTTTACTGATGGGTGAACACAGACAACCGGTGTAAGGAAACAACGTCCAATGTTTCCATCCCTTCGCCGGGAATCGAACCCGGACCCTCATCGTGTGAACCGAGAGCTTTTGCCACCAGGCCACGGGGTTTTGCAAGGTTAGATTAAGATTTATCTACCTGTTCTCTCTCTCTCTTTTTACACAGGATT